>JAYRBW010043904.1:0-11533 GCA_036023295.1 Invenusta paracnida
AAACTACTGTGACATTATCTATAGCTCAATTTATAACTAGGTGGCCCTTTTAAGCCAAGGTAGAGCAAATAGGGTTAATACGTAGAAGCATAAATATATGTGTAAGTATTAGAAATATTAAACACACAATGGAAGCTATTATTATTACATTGCCTATATCAAGCAGCAATATAGCCTATAAATGTTATTGAAGAATCAAACATATATCAGTACCATTGATTTAAATTTAATTAGTTCGATTTTAGACACTTTATAAAATAGTTAATTATATTCCTAAACTCACATAATTTTATACACAATACGGTCACTTTTACATTTCTGATTTTATATTTTTTGGTCTGTTTTATTATTTAAAAGCGGTATATTTCATTTTCAGGTATTATGCTGCAACTATTGACGAGGTTTACGAGGATGGTTCTTGTCAGGTCAGCTTTGATGGGTTTGACTCTGTTGAAGTTTGTCAGGTGAGACTTTTAAATGTTCCAATAAAATGAAATTTTAATTATTTCGATTTATTTGCTTTGTCTAATATGTGATCATATTATGTTTACCGAAAGTATAGTTATTTTTAAATAACTAGTTCAGACTTCTTATTACAAATTTACGTATTCTACTAAAGTTTATGTAGTTTCTCCAATTTTCTGTTATGTATGTAAAGTTTTGTTATATTCGGATTATCCATATTTCGAAATATTGTAAGATTTATGTTTTAAGTTTTTAAACTTTTTGCTTATACTTTGTCTTCATTATTTTATAATACAGATGAATTATTCTAACTGTTGTGGAAGTTAGATGAAATCAGAATATTATATTGGATCTGCTTATTTATCAGATATCTGGCTATAATGGACTATATTTAAGAAACAGAATAAATGTTTATAATATAGGGGTAATTATATTGTAATAGGATATGTCAAATTCATATAACAGATTATATTGAATATAGTTAATTAGATCGATTGAGTGTTAATATATATATAAATATATATATAAATATATATATATCATTTAAAAATTGTATCAAAATATATTTAACATAATTATTATTTTAGAATATATTAAATTATTTAAAACCATGTTATTATTATTTTCAACTTATACGTATTACATACATGCTTACGTATAATCATATTTAGTTTTTTACTAGGTATGCTGATTAACTTTTAATGTCTCTATAATTATTGTATAAATAATACGTTATAATAGTAATAATAACACTTTAAAATATTATACCATTATGCTAAGATTAAACTCATTATATCACAAAACTTGTCATTTTGGTATAAAAACAAGCATGTTCAACATACAATTATAAAAGTCATCGCAAATTCCTCCTTTCAAGGCACATTATTACCACCTTCATTCGACATTGAGTAAGTTGGTAATTGATTAATAGAAATATGATGTTTTCAAGACTTGTACTTTCAGAGAATGCAGTCCTTCTAAATCTTTGCTGGACGTGGAATTTGGGCTGTCCATCTATCTACACAACCGCTTACGCTCGCGGCGGTTTTCTGGGTATAGTATGCCTATTAATAACCCTGGTTACATACATGACTTTTTCACTATCGGCGTACTCAGGGCTACAATGCAATTCTGTAGGACATTATTTATTATACATATGTTAAATTTAATGTTAGTTTTCAGTTAATTCCTCTTAGTAGAAGACAAATTTTGTCAATATGTACATATCAAACGGCTGTGTCGTTAGTAATTAGATTTTGTCCTCCCACTACTCAAATAACATATTTTGGCCATAGTTGACCTTTTTAGACTTTGATTTCAGACAACACTCTTGAAGCCGGCATCTACGACAGGCACATCCAACCAAGTTGCAAATGCAAAAAAGAGAAAGTGAGTTTGTATTGTTCTAATCGAGTTTTTTTTAACTTAAAATGATATTTTAGTGTATTTGGTATGTAGTATTGTGGTTTGATACTATATATAGTATTAACTAGTATGTTATTTACGATTTTCATGTTTATATTTGTACATTTCATTTGACAAAAGATAATTAAGTAATATTATATTTATTATTACGTGTGCGACGTTAAATTGGTTAATATATTATTAATACATTACTATCATCTGACTATACAATATGTTTATACTTAAAGTTGATGGAAGAATGGTGGTAAAACAGACATTCACTTTTTCAGTTACATAATACTTCTATAACATTATCAAAGAAACTGCTTTTAACGTTCTTTCACGATATCTATTTTATAGAACCGAGGAGTACTAGAAATAACTATTCTAATTATTTCTGGTACTCCTTGTGTGGAACGTATTATATATGTATGTAATTCGTTATTGCTGATTTAAATTATGTGTACATGGTGTGAAGAATTTTCGAGTGGACAGTTTGGATTGATATTTTATTAAATCTATTTAAACACATATCTATATTTTATTGTTTATATGTTGATTTCAATATTTACTAAAACAAATAGTCTTAAATTATTATATAAAAATATTCGAAAATTCGCTTTTCGGCGCTGTTTTTTATAACTAACGTATGTCATTTTGTCACTTTTCAAAAACACAGCTTAAAGGTTTTTCATGTCTTGAAATAAGCTGTAAGCTTTACTATACAGACGGAATGTGATGAAATTTGACATACCTGAGTAGAAATAGGGTTAATAAGTACCGTTTAATGCCGTTAATAAGTGCCGATTACATACGAAAGATACCAGTCCGCAAATAAGTATTTTGAAAAAACCATATACGGTGATCTTGCTAAACGTCAGTTATGCAAAACAACGTTTTATGCCATTCGAGTATCATGAAGGTCTACAGATATACCACCGATTTCAATAATGATATTTTGTAGTGGGCAGTGGACCATTAGTTGGTTGGTACATTCAACGCAAGGCATGTCGAACAAATAAAAACCACACTCAAATTTATAAGTTTGTTGAAATTAACTTAACATTATATTTGCTAATGTTAATGAAATTTTCATTTTATAAAGTAAAATACCTTCTCATATATTCAATACGATTATCCAAATACATAGATATAATCTACGTTCATTCATATTAGTTCATTTTTATAACAGATACTTGAAACGTATACTTTTAATGCTTAATTTGTAGCATATATAATGCGTTATTTGATCTTTAATAACGTAGTGCATAATTTAATTAACTGCATACACAATCGTGTATTCTTACTAATATATATATATATATATTTTTTTTTTTAAGAAGCGACAATCGAACAAAGGCAGTTGAGCACAAAAGAAAGAAAACCCAGAAGCGACAAGAAAAGGAAGAAGAAATTGACAAACAGTGCGAAGCTGAAAAATCTCACTGGGTAAATTTTAGTAAGAAAATGGTAAAACAGGGCAAAGCTAAGAAAAGTATTTTCGCTTCACCAGAATCAGTAGATGGTCGTGTTGGTGTTGGAACCTGTGGTGTTGCTGGCAAACCAATGACTAAATTTAACAATCGCCATAATTATCTTAAGAAGTAGTGTTTATTAGTTACACTCTTCCTCTAAATATCTGTGTTTAAATACTATCTATCCTATATCATGAGTGTAAACAACGACTTCTATGTTTAAAAGTCGAATTATAGTATAGGTGTGTGTGCGCAATTGTTTGTTTCACTAATATTTATATAAATTTTAATCTGCTCATATTTTATCTTTAATACTTGAAGTCACTGTAAATGTTTTCATCTATATGTATAATCTGATAATTTTGCATAAAATTTAACGCTAGTGGTGTAGTTAATATTATTCAATTATGTAAATATTGTATGTATAATGCATTTAATCTAAATTATCTATCATGTTATTTATTGTATTGAATAAAAAATGTATATTTTATTGCATATTAGTATTTTATGATTTTAGTTATTTATTAAGTAAATTACACTTCAGTAAATTTAAGAGGGTCGTTATTTATGTATTAAATTGTCTGGGATATTTTTGAAATGGTTAAATAAATAATGTGTTCTAACAACTAAAAATGTTGGACTTCAGGTGACCGTAAATGCTATTGAATAGCTAGCTTATAGACATAAACTGTAAACAATTTTCGAAATTATTTAATATTTCTAGAAATATACCAAAGTATGTATATAAGCTCAAAGGTTAATATTCTAATTAAATTAACAAAAAATACTATTCACTGAAACTTTGAAACGTTTAAATTTTCCGTTATATACATATATGTATAAATTTAGAAGAATTTGCGCATCGTACCAGGCATTCGTTACATCATAAATACTTAAATATATTTTACAATTAAACCATGATAGATTTGGAATCGTTAGGAGCACTCTTTTTGCTAGGAAGGGAAACTTTTGGAATGAAGAATTTTGTATCGCCCTTTAATTTGAAGTGCAAAATAAATAAGATATACTTTAAAGCAAATCGATGTAGACGAAACAATTTAAATGCATCCGTAAATACATTTAACATAAATGAGGAATTATTATTCATGCAAATAACTTTCTTTAAAACCTAAACTAAACTTCTTATTGATACGTAAATTCAAATTTACTCGAGGATTACGTAATTGTTTAATACTAACGTCCTCGAATTTACTTTTGCAGATTTTATTTGGACATGGACAGAGGCGTGTCTGGAATGAGATACGTGACTTACTTCATTTCTATGGTTACGCCAAACGATTCTGACTTTTAGAATGAACGTTTCCTAAACAGTGACATAGGAATCGTTAAGGTCTCCACTTTTAGAAAACGTTTATAATTACTTTGTGGCTAAAGATTATAGACAAAATAAAATGAAATTTTTGGTAATATTAGTTTTACAAATTATCTAATTAACAAAAAAATAGTAATTTGTGTATATATTTAATGTTAATTTTAAATGACGTTAATTTGATTTAAAATTGATTGCAGTTTAAGCTTGTGACGACCACCAATTAGAAATTTGTAGGACTCTTAATATACATAGAATATAAATACATACAGAGTGGTCAATAATTCCCTACGACTTTAAAAACTTTGTTTAACATTGTAAAATAAGTCATGAACAGCAAGATAACGTAATATGCTATTATCTGTCGTAAGGGTCAACTTGTAAATCATAGTTAGTGATGCATATAATCGTAGTCTTCGAAACGTACGATCGTTGATGGGCATTAATGCAGTCATAGGGAAATCCCTGAATGCTTCTCGAATAACATCTTCTGTTGGAGCTTTCGTTGCTGCAATTTTTGGCTTGAGAATTTCCCAGATCGCGTTGTCACATGAGGTCAGATCCGGGCTGTGCGGTGGCCATGGAACAGGGCCATTCTTACAAATCTACGAATCCGAAAAGCTAGCATTCAGGAACTCTTGTTGCGATGGCATGTGTGCCGGTGCACCTTCCTGTAGGAAATGGGAGGCCAGAAAATATTTTTCGCTTCTTAAAAGCAGTCCATAAATTCAGTTCGTAGTATATGAATATAGGAATCACTGACGCATCAATGAAAAATGGTCCTATTAGATGTTCAGCAGACATGGCTGCCCAGATCATCACTTTCTGCGAATTTTGTCTCCCTTGCTGGTAAAAATGTGGATTAGTCGTGCTCCACATGCAAGTAGCTGCTTATATATAGCCTTTGCCTTTGGAATACACCGCACACTCATCGCTAAAAAATATGATCTCGTTGTCGCACATTGTCATATTTGACCAAAATTTCATGACATCATGCAACATGCATTTCGTGGTCTTCTAGAAATAGAATTGCCCTTTTGTTGCTTTCCAATTTCTGCATCCCAAGTCTTTCGAAACCTTCATCATTGTCGTTCATGGGATGTTCAATTCATCAGACCTTCGCCTAGTTTCCTTGCTGGGATCTGCTTTAATAGAAGTCCTCACCATATCATCATGATCGCCTCGTTCATTGACCCGTCCTGTGTACAGTTTATCCAAAATAGACCCCGACGTTAACAATTTGTCTGGCCATCCTTTTTTGTCTCTAATTGCGTCTCGTGGTTCGCCGTCAAATTTCTTCCGCAACTTTGCTTTAACTAACCGCACTGCAGAAACAGTTTGATCCGACTCGTGATACCAAATCGCAGTCAATATGTGGAATTCCATTGTATAAAGACTTTGATCAGTCATCTGAAATAAACAAAAATTAATATATATATATATATACCTAATATTGTATGTAAGTTGCTATATTCTATTTATATGAAAGACCTAGGTGATTTCAAATTTGAAATAACATTAAAAACTTCTTTAATTATTAAAAACGAAAATCAAGTTAAAAAACACTTATCGATCCAAAGTCGGAATTCTTGACCACAGTGTATATATTGACGTAGTATATACCATAGAGTAAAGGATACGCGCATCTAACTATTCTTTGGCTTTCATCGTCATCCTAAAATCCAAACTCCCATGGACCTCCCACGAAGATCTTCATTTAGTCCTTTCACCCATTGACATTTATAATATAAAATATTGGAAGCTGGCAGTAGACAAAAGAGAATAGAAACTCTTGGTGAGAGGTAATAAATGATATGTACGTTAAATTACGTTTAGATATTCTGGTTGTTATTTAAAGATTGTGATGTCAATGGCAATACTTCTATTCTGGTTGTTGTAGTAAATGTTTGGAATGAAATAATAATAGTTATTAGAAGGATAATGAATAGTCGAAATCATTTTTTATGAATAATTCTTGAACATAAAAAAATATTGTTATAAGCATAGAGTAATACAATAGTACCTACTAATAATAGAGTTATTATTATTAACAGTATTATTATTCCACTTTTGGAAAACACTCAATTTACGCTCATACTACTCTATGTTCACACTCTATGGAATAATTATACACACTCTAAAGTATATATATATTCTTCTATTTATTCTGCGGTCACACATTACTATTATTCAATATTTTGTTAATTGCCTTTTGTTTACACCACGTAGTCATTTATTTAAATTTCGATAAATTTTTTATTTCGTCTTCCTAAATGCGATACTGATTACTGATACTTCTTTATGGAAGCTGTAAATATAAATGCGAACGAGGTACGTGATTATATATGCCAGCTTTATTTATTTAATTAGTCATGATGACCAAATATATATATATTTTTTATAACAGGTCCAATAAGTCCAAGAGTAAGAATTAGTCAAACATAGTGAAAAACTAACTTTGAACTTGGTTATTTAAATAATTCAGTTTAAACTATCGTATGTACAAATTTCATAAATATATTAATACAGATTGAGATAGAACTTTAGACAAAAATCATTTATTTCGCTTTTGAACTTATTTAGATATAGTATATATATTTTAAATTAAAAATAGATATTCACACTAGTTTTACAAGGTCAAGATTCTAGACTAAATACTGACACTTTTTAGCAATGCCAATGGATACTATGGGATAGTCAACTGTAAAATGACCATGTCTGTTCTATTGAAGTGTCTATTGGTACATATGTACCAATTATTCAATAGTGTTGAATATTAGGCAATCCCATATTTTAGCATCCCAAACTATTTCTATTTCAGTAATTTAGCTTCCCAAATATTGTTTGGTAATGGCAAATAAAAATGTATTTGCTTATAGGTATATTACTTATTTTCTTCAAAAGTTTGCACAAATTAATTAAACTAATTTTGAGCAATGAATCATGATTAATGATTATTTATTAAATTAATGTTTAACTATTTGAAAAAAACTTTAGTCACTATATTAGTTAAACTACTTTTAAGCAATGATTAAATATTAAATTAATGTTTGAACTATTTGAAAAAAACTTATGTTCTATTTATATATGTAACTATGGAAGTTATAAATCTTCTAAATAAAGTTGCAATAAATATTGTAGAAAATTACAAGTTACAAATATACAGTTGATAAAATAAATAATATTATTTTTAATAAACTACTTATCTTATAATCATATATATTATAAATATAATTAACATTATTGTCAATGTTTAACAGTAAAACATCTTTTACCTTTTTTCCAGATTCATCTCCAACTTTATATTGAGAAATATTTGGCCTACAAAGTTGACTTTCATATCAATAAAAGCTTATCAAATTTTAGGAATACAAATTCTCACAAATTTAATTTCATTTATTCCTTCAAAAGTTATGACATTATTGGGGATTACCATACTTATAATTACATGTAAATACATTCATCTCCAACTATATCTTGGGAACTATTTGGCCTACAAGGTTGACTTGATAGCTTATCAAATTTTAGGAATACAAATTCTTTCTGAATTGAATTGAATTCATTCCTTTAAAAGTTATGACATCATAAAGGGTTATCATATATATACTTACATGTAAAAACATTCATCTCCAACTTTTTCTCTGGAACTATCCTAAAATTCAATAAGTTTTCAATTGATGTGTATATAATTCTTGTGGGTGAAGTAGTTACTGAGATAATGTTAGAGATGAATGTATTTACATGTATTTATATGTATTAGTAATCCTTTAAGGCATCATAACTTTTGTAAGAATGAATGAAATTAAATTTGTAAAGAATTTGTATTCCTAAAATTTGATAAGCTTCTGATTGATATGAAAGTCAACTTTATAGGCCAAATAGTTCTTGAAAAAAAGTTAGAGATGAATCTGGAAAAAGGTATAAGATGTACAGTAAATTTTACCTAAATAATAATTATATGAATCATTATTATCTTTATTATCTTTAAATTTAATATGATTTATAATAAATAAGTAGTAAAAAATCTGAACATAATATTAATAAAAACAGTAATCTTATATCTATATTTATTATAATATATAATATACTACAGTTAAAGTCCCTTGATAAAATAATATTTAATAAAATCATTCATATATTAGTATTATAATCAAAATAGATAGAACCAAATATATATAGTATTGAAATATTTTGCTTTTTAAAACTATAGCCTTTGGTTTTCAATGCATTAGATCCATGCATTTATCTTTGGACATCAATTGTCTATTATAGAGACAGACACCATCTATGTGACATACTGTAGAAGCTTATAATCTCTTACTGTCCATTATTTATATATGCTTTTGACTACTTTGGTTACTTAATATCTGTACCTAATGTTTGTATGCAGTACTCAATATTAATACATGCCCATCTGCTCAGGGGATGTATGGCATCCAGTTGGGCCACTATATATCTAAAACTGGTTGCCATACCAGGCATATAACGGTTTTAGATTAAGATATTTGGGCATTTAATGGAAGACAATTGAAATCACTACTATGATAACTCTGCAAAATAATAATCACAAGTATAACAGATCAATAAAAATATCCATCTACTCTGGCACCACTGAGTCATCAATGAAATGCAATTGTCAGCACAAGAACAAATAGTAATGGAATTCCCATCTATCAACTATTTTTACCATTGGAAACCAAAATAATAAAAAGCCCCAAATAATATGTTTTGGTATAAATAATATTATAATAGACATCTATATTTCATATTATGAGTATTTAAAATAAATGTTTATTCTGCTATAAAACTATTACAGTAAATGTGTGATGCTTTTATTTCATTCTGATTATTATTATTTCTGCTTGCCCATTGGCAACTAGAAATTGGACACTGGTTGCCTGACATGGCAACCCCTGAGAAAAGTTAATTTTTAGGACTGGTATGCAGGATTTGTTGCTGCTCTCTTTCAACTCTATTGGCTACCTACATATACTAATTTCTCTCCAAGAAACTTTATTGATTAATAAACTCTATTATTAATAGAGTTGCAGCCAATCAATTTTTCTTGCCAATCATATTTGTGGCGCCATCGTAGCATTGCCCTCAACATCTCGTCAGTGATAAATTCATTCTCGTTAATACATCAAAAATAATATTGGCCAATGAAACTGCCGTTATACTCTCAACTTCGTTAGTCCAACGAAGTCTTCATGAACTTCGAATTGGTTGTCTACCCATCAAAACACAAGAACCACCTGTTCTTTATTGGATGTATCTGTTGCTTCGTCAATCATGATCATGAAAAATGGTGACTGTTTGATTGAATTGACAATGTCACGAAGGATAATTGTTAGTGCAAGAACCCGAATGATTGCATTCTGGATGTCATGACTCAGGGACTTGTTACTTTGTCGGTTTAACCACTGACTAATGGAAGGATCATTGCATGCACGAAGTTTAAATAATTCAATGAAGTTGCTGTTCTCTTCAACATGTCCACAAAGTGATATTCCTATATATAAGTATTTATCAGTCAATGCTGTTGATAAGGTAGCAACATCATAGATATTGAAATTCTTTTAATCGAATATTTACTGGAAAAATATACTTAGTCATATTGACATAGATACAATTGACATTGGTCCAGCAAAAGTTATTCTCCAAAAATACCCTTTTGACAGAAATGCTGGGGGCCCTATAGCCTGATACTGTGATTTTTGCCCTGTCAGGGTGGTCAGAGCAGCTCTGGTGCCTATGATATAAAGATATTTCAATAAGAATTATGAGAACATGTTTATTAGAATAAATTTATAACATAATAGCAGGTACATGATGTAAAGATTACATAAATAACAGTGAAAACAACTGTTAACATAATGCAACAAATGCTTCAGGCATTGAGCAAACAAGCTCACTATATAACTCATAACAATACAGTGATATACCTATGCACTCACAGTTTGGTTTAAACTACCCCCCAAGTGCGATACAATTTAAAATCACAGTGGGCCTACCATTGACACAATGAAATGGCTACTCACTTCTCTCTCTCTCTCCACCTAAGCATAGGTTTACTAGGTGGCTGCTTACTATAAGTGGTGATATTTTATCAGAGTCAACTGTCATAATAAGATTGCGCAATACATATATATGTTTAGCAAAGAATGAGTTTTCTATAACAGAGCAACATTTGACAATAAATTACTTATCGTCTCAAAGCTGTTTTGTGAATACAAAGGAAAAATTGTATAGTGGAATTGGTGTCCAGTTTGAACAATTGAAAATACATAGTAAGCACATGTATTTGTATGATAAATCGTCCAGTTTTGCCAATTTTCGGTTTGGACAATAATATTATATAACAAAAACTAGGAAAAAAAATTGGGAATTAAAATATGTCGGATATAGCCAAAATTCTGGTTTGGATGGTTCCGGTTTGGCCGGTCTAGACTGTATATATTTTTCATACTAAATTTTGATAATATAACTATTGCTGCTTTTAGGTCAGTTAATAGTGTAGTGTAATAGGTCAGTTTATATTACTATTATTGATATGAACTATATTTATTTTATTAACAGAATACATATAAATAAATTGATTGTTTTGACCTGTTGCAATTTATATTTGCCTTAACTTGTGCTAATAGGTATACCAGTTATGCCTGTTATAACAGAATCAACTCCATACCTAACATAAATACATATTCCAAATAATTTAATGACCTTTAATTGTTTTTATTTGTATAGTTTATATATTCCATTTATAACAGAATCAACTCCATACCTAACATAAATACATATTCCAAATAATTTAATGACCATTAATTGTTTTTATTTTTATATTTTATATATTCCATTT
>JAYRBW010043915.1:0-11532 GCA_036023295.1 Invenusta paracnida
TTGCAGAGGGTCTCTCCATAGAGCCACATCGGGTAGATCTGGTAGGCCATCGTCCAGGGCTCACAAAGAAGAAATACGAGAAGGTCACTGACAGCCAGATTTAAGAGGAACATGTTGGTGATAGATCGCATGAAGGGAAAGAGAAGAATGCACAAGATGACTGTCAGGTTTCCCAAAACGCCGACAAGAAATAAGATCCCGTATAGGACTCCAAGAACGATGTTGAAACTAAGATTTTTCTGCATCTCATCGGCGAGAAGTTGGTCAAATAATGGGGCGCAGTGGGGCCGACTTGAGTTAGTGAAACAGTCATCGATTAAAAGGAAATTGAAACTGTCGTTACCGATCAATACAGGTTCAATATCGCTGAAATCAATGTCTTCTTGGAGCGTGAAATTACCAAAGTCCAGAAAGTTGAACATAATGACTCGATTTCTAAACGACCTTATTGTGTCAAAATGTTATGTATATCGTTTCATCTATTTCGTCTTGTGTGGAGTATTTCTAGATATTAGAGAATTTTTATTCCTCAAAAAGCATTTCATTGGAGAGATGATCTGCCCAATTAAAATTCATTGAGGTTATTTTTAAGCTAAGTATCGTTAGGCAATCGCAAATATAAATATTTTTAATATAACTTTATCCTCAATATTTATGTGCAATATTTGTTGATAATAATTGTAGATGTAATAGCATGCACTATTATTTATACATATTAATATCTAAGTTTAAACATTGAGATCTCATAGTAGCAATTCACCAAGTTCTCACTATCAGAATAATATAAGAGTTAGCACCATTGATTATAATTGATGCACAATAATTACTATGCATTGCATTAGAATTGCAATTAATTTCCTGTATCGCTTGGTAATTATTAAACTATTTTAAAATATTGAAAACATTGACATAATTTACATTTATTTAAAAATTTGATTGATTTATTAATAATTTGTATATTTATTGAAATTGAAATTTTCAATATATTATTTTGACTTTTTCTGATCATAATTCTTTGAATGTCTTACGAAATAATTCTTGAATGGCAACTGAAAATATTCTCAACATGAGGAATATCCAATTGCAATATGATTTAACTTATAAAATAGGAATACATATATAGTACGTCGTTACTTTTGTTTTTTGGAAAGTAGTTTTCCTAAGAGACTATTTATCACTGAACAATTGTTTGTCTTATTAAGGAACATGTTTTATGTAGCATAATACATATTAAGTATTTTTTCTTTCATATTATAAACTGACATTCAAATTGTATTTTTTGAAACAAATTGAATATGTTTAGTTTAACTGATCAGAACGAAGACACATATAAGTTAGTTAAAAAAGTAGTTCTCATAGGAAACCATTCATTAAAAAAATAGTTTTTATTTTATCAAGAAGCATGTTTCATGCATTAAAAAGCATAAGTATAAATCTTTATTTTTTTATTATAATGGTATTCAATTCTTCTTTTATTTAAACAAACATATTTAACCAACTGAGATGAATTAAGTTTTTTTAAATACTAATTTAACAGCATGATATAATCTATAAATGTAGAACACATACTTACACATATTTCTACAATTTACTTGATATTTTAATTGTATATGTACAATGATTATTATATGTAACATCTGTAAAGTAATAATTTATTTTCTCCCAAATTATACAGAATTTTAAAACTGAAATTCAATATTAAATCGTAAAGATGTCAGTACTTCAATTCTTCGTTACTTCATTGCTTTTTATACAAAAGTTAATTGTGCTTTGTGCTCTCTTTTTGTTGTTTTTACTAAAAGTTCAAATATTTGCATCAAACAAATTATTGAATTATAAAAAGAACATTAAACAGTGTTCTGTGTATTTGTTACGAGATCTAAATTTAAAGATTATATTAAAAAGAATTCTACATAGGTGGTTATCACGTTCTAGTTTCTTAAATTCCAATTTCTTTAGCTTCCATTCTGTGAATATTCGACTGACGTGTTTGCGTCGCGTTTGCTGAGTTGATTGTCTAAACACGAGAATGTCATTTCCTAGCAAGACAGAGCAATTATTTTTTCTCATTTTCGTGTAATGTATTATTCATCTGTTTATGTGTTTCTTGTATTGCTGGCAAACTTGCACGTAAAAAATTGTTTTTTTGAAAATATTATATCTAATTTTAATTTTTTTAATTGTATGGTTTTTAGTTTAGTTTTTATAATTTATCCAATAAAATTATACGTTTTATTTAATGATATTTATAATATATATATTTTGTGTTCAATTTGAGAAATCATCTTTGTGTCATTTTAATTAATATATATATCAAATACTTACAGATGAAGATATTTTAAATGCTTGAGTAATATTGAATTTTTAATGGTAATTTTTATATTTATAACAGTTTAGTATATACATTAAATTGCAAATCTTTTAAGAAAACCTTAAAGTAAATTATTTATTTAATATGTCTTGCTTTAAATTATTATAAACGTTTTAGGCAAGAAGAACAATTCCTACATTATTTAAAACGAATTGCGAATTATGTACATGAATAATATAAACTTTTTTAAACCATGACACTGAAAAATCGAATGCTTTGTGCCATGAGCCAATGGGTGAGTATGATTTGTCAGGTTAGCCATTTATAAGTGGGAGAATTAGCGTGAGTGGGAGTATTACCCGTGATTGACTGTTATGGTTATCATCACGGCAAACATTTTCATTTTTAGTGTGATGTAAAAGTAGAAAGATAACTTGAGAATAATATCAATATCTCCAAGAAAAGGACTTCTCTATAACAGAAACGGAACATTTAGCTGACTTGCATGATGAGGCCATTTACTTAGTAAACTACGTGACTTGTACTAAATATTAAATAAATCATGTAATCCATTAATATATATAGCAAACATAATATATTGAACGATTATTAATATATAGTAGTGTTGTTTTATTATATATATTTATATGTATATAATACCTAATATCTATTTTAATAAAAGTTTCAGATAACAACGCAAATGCAATTAAGTACAGTTAAGTATATATAAAAAATACACATAAAATGTTTTGATAAATAACATATATACATTCAACATAATTGATTATGAAATTCCAATATTAATACGCAAGGATCATTTACAAACATGTTTAAATGCACTCACAGTTTTTCAATAAAAGCAAATATGTACATTGCATGTATTTGAAATTATTTACAGATATAATTCTGAAAAATACATAAAGATGTCGACAGTTTAAAAAAAAATTATATACAATATTATTTGATTTTTTATAGATATTATTCAGGAAAATACCCCAAATTTAACATAAAAGAAAATATGTACAAACTATATAATTAAAAAAATTACTAATATAATTCAAGACAATACATGCAAATAACATCAGTTTTCAAATAAGGGTAAATATGTACATGCAATGACATTTAAACATATATTCATAAAAATAAGTAAATATAACGCACTTTTAAAATAAAAACATTATGGAAACAACAATATGGATAAATATTTTCTGCAAGAGCTACTCAGTTTGGGTTTTCAGACGTGATTTCTCTACATCATCTTGCGTTTTGGAGGATGCATTATATAGTTTTTACACATGCGATTAAAAATTAATTAAGTATATATAAAAACAACGATGGAGATTAGAATAATTGGAAACAGACAAAAAAGAAACAAAAATATTTTCCTCAATTTTCATAATTTACAAATTACAATGACAAGGTTTAACAATTTTTTGTATTAATAATTCTTTACCTGTTAGTTCATTGAACACTGACCAAGATAAGATGTAACGCAAACATTGAAGCAAAATCCATTAGGGGAAATAGGCCCCTCTGTTCACTTGATCCATGAGCGCATACACTCATTTCCTGATAGCTTCTCTTCGTACTGGACTTCCAGAAGGAATTCTTTATTTATAAGTATACTGCACATCCTTCGCAAGATGTTAGACAATTGAGCGACTTATGTAAAATATTACGTTCAGGTCTTCCTCTTTTGGACCCTCAGCAAATGTTGAGAGGTCATCACATATTTTGTTGAATACTGTCTCTGAATAGTTTTCCAGAAGATTTATCATCTAAATTTGGAAGGCTGATTGAAGAATGACGCAAAATAGATATTGTATACCAATCTTTCGCTTATTGTTCAGAAGTTACGTCAGTGATATGAAATAATTAGCCCTTGACAATTGCCTGTACCAGCCAAAATGAGTTTCCTACGGATCAGATTGCAAATTTCACAGGGGAACATATAAGTAAAATCCAACAAAGATTTAGAAGAGATTTACATCTGTGGAGGAGAGCCATAAATGTCAATGTGGTTAAACCAGGGAGTTTTGACCGCTCATTATTTTATATGCATTAATATAAAATAGATATAAATGGATAAATATATATTTATATGTATTTAAATATACATATTTTACCCATTTGAAGATTTTCAAAAATACATTAGTCATGTTGAAACAAATGTTTAGCTGGTTTTTTAAGTTAATAAAAATTAAGCTTAATTTTTTTAAATTAAAATATTGTATATATGCTTTTAAATGGACACTGTATACTTGCATGTCCATACTTGTCTTATTTTGTGAAATAAATTAAAAGTTAAACATTTTTGTTGTTATATTTTTATATACTATTTTGACTAATATATTGTTCCAAATTTTAAATATTATGTGGATGAGGCAGGATAATAAAAATAAATATTGGAAAATAGCTATACAGGTGCAGATTTAAAATTAATTCACATCAGTTATTCATTAAAATAAATTCTAAATAACATGCCGACGTAAACAGAAAACATTATTTCACTTTTGTACATTACGAAATAGATATTTATATTAGAATCCAATTTACTATTAAATTTACATTAAAAAGAATTTACAATTATATATTCAATTCCCATTAATACCTAAAAACAAGCCCGGGATAATTAATAACTGATTTACAATTTTGATTAATAAAAAGTTTTGTCCCAAATTTTACAAATTTTTATATGGTGGTTTTAGCGTATTTTCTACAGAGATATTTTTCTCGTTTTTTTCTAACTTGTCCTCCGTCGTAGATCTTCTTGATCCTCTCGTATTTGAATGCTTTCTAGTTGAACCAATGTTTTTTTCCATCTTTGGCTAAGTCTATATTATCATCCTGTGGTGCTCTGCTCCTTGATTGTTGTATTGTTCGCAGCTTTGTCCGCTTCCTCATTTTCACGTACAGCCCACAGTGGCTTTGTACCCAGGTGAATCGGATTGTTTTATCTTTTGAATAATGTCAGATTTAAATATATCTTACTTAGTTATTTGGACTTTATTTCTAAATGTATCCCTGGCCTTTATACCTTCTTGACTAGACTTGCTGTCCGTCGACATTCTGGTTTTTTACCAGTCTTCTTTTCTTACAAGCCACTACAGTGCGTCAATAAGTGCTTTCATTTCGACTTGATACGATGAACAGAACTCTCCCGCAGGGGATTCAATTCGGTCAACCACTGTTACCTCCTCAAATTCGCGGGTTACTATCGTTCATGAACCTCCATTTTCTCTTTCTTCTCTTGCTGACCTATAGGTGACACTACGTAGTTATATTCTCTGTTATTTTCTAGTTTTCTTTTGCAATTCTTAAATTATCTTCTGAGTTTGTTGACTTTGTTCTTCGGTTTCATAAGTAAATTCGCCCGAAGTCAATCCAATATTCAATTAACTCTGGTAGTACTTCTGTACAGTTTTTGTGTTTAAAGATCTTCTATTTATTTCTGGCCTTTACTCACAACCCTCATTTTTTCAATCTTCTGTTAACATTTTTATTTGTTCTCTTTTCTCAGCTTTTCTTCTTTTATTCGCTTGCTTTTTTCTATTACAATTACTGCAAAACAGTTTCCTCTCATTTCATGTTTTGAATTCCTGCTTCTTTGAGAATAGCCTCTTTGGGATTGCTATAGTTACTGTTCCTAATACTTTTCTAGCCGATTTTGTCTAACAATGTGCTCGTGTTCGTCGTGGATATCCATGGAATTCATGACGCCGTCTTGTACTCTAGCATTGATCTCCTCATTGTAATATAATTTCTCGAAGCTTCTTTCTAAACCTCCAGTCTTGTCCGGCTACTGCTTGAATTAATCCCGTTCTCATTTCTGTCTTTTCTGTCTTTTCTATTATTCTTCTCACATGATCCGTAAAAGTTAACCATAAGTGATTCGAAGAAAAGTAGATATTTGTATATTTGAATAACTCATCTTCGATTGTTATCGTATGCTTAATTCCGTTCTCAGTGCATTCTAGGGTGAATACTTCCAATTGACCACATTTAGATACATTTATTTGTATGATCCACCTTATTTACCATTCAGCTATGTTGTTGACTGCCCTATGAATCCTTTCGCTTGCACAATTTATACGTGCACCATACTCGTACTGCGGTATCATCGGTAAACAGGCTAACGTTTACATTTTTGGTATCACTCCGAGTATGTCATTAATGGAGATCAGAAATAATGTTGATAATATAACTTCTCCTCGTGGGCTACGTTTTTGTTATGTAATTAGTATAAGCGCCTCAGAATAGTCCTGTAGCACCATAACCTCAGTGTTGATATCAGTTTATATGTCATCAATTTTACGAGAAAATTTGGGAGTTCGGCGTACTTTGTAAAATGAAGAGCATCTCGTCCAGAGGTGGATATTATCATCCTCTTCTTCTACAGAGTTTCCATTACTCGTCAAGGACTGTATCGGTCATATGTTGCCATTTTCTGAGGGCTGTATAGTGGCTGATTCTCATTCTGTCAATGTCAACTTGGTCTTTACTATCATTTATATTGCTGGCTTTGTTCCAGTTGTGATGATTTCTGAACCAGTTGTTATCTTTTCTCATAGATATTTTTTAGTGAAGGAGCTGATATTAAGCCTGTAGCTAAATTTCAGATGTTGAGGACGTTGTTGTTTTTCATGATGGCAATATTCGAACTTCATTTTTGGTTCCATTTAGGATGGAGCTGTTGGTGAAAATTGTGAGATCTCGAAAGTTATTAGTTTCCATTCATTTTTTAGCTTTTTGGGGTTATTTTGCAGGAGAGTGAGCTATAGTAAGTTTGATTTTACAAGAGGTTATCTAATGTCAGGGAGGTGGTGATGGTGATCTGTCTCTGACTTCCAACCAGCATCTGATGATTTCTTATTATTTGATCTTGTTGTGACTATATCAGTACATGCACTTCTCCAATCAGATATTTTGATTCTTTTCATAACTTTCTGATTAAGTGTACGTACGTCTACTTTCCAGGTTTGTTGTTTTCTAAATCATACCACTAATACAAGCTAGCAGGTTCACCTGAGTATCTATTCTACTTTTCATGTGGTAAGATTGGCCTATTGGTGAACCCCTTCCTTGTTGTCTTCTGTTGTCATAGTTTTTATATTATGCTATAAATATAAATATTAAAATTGTACATCAAATATTTTTCTTCTATTATAATACTATTTTTCTATGTGAAAGCTTTTGTAAAATATTACTTTTACAATTAAAGTATATTTGAAACATCATTTTACCTTTATACACCGCTTTATATACAAATCTAACATCTAGTTTAAATACGTTAAAATTTTTCAGGCGTCAAAACGCTGTTTTTTAAATAATTCAAATAAAATATTTAGTAAAACTTATTTTATAGATATTTTATAGAAATTTATGAAATAGAACGAATACTATCAAATTTACAGCATGATGCGTACAAATGAGATACGAATATAACATAAATATATAAGATTCATTGCGGGCTGTGTTACCTGTATAATTTACATAATTTATTTAAAAAAAAAATGTAGTAACATTACAGTTTATTTTTCATATTGACTTACTTTTGTATATATATTTAATAAAAGCATTTTATACTTCAATATCCTGTATGCATCGTTTTTACTATACGAAGACACAGAAGTATATTTATGTGTATTTATTTTAAATGAAATTTAAATATGGAAATCACAATATAGACAAAAACTCAAACTATTTCTTAAAAAAACAAATAATATATATTTAAAAAAATGTTGTTTGAGTGCTTATTATATTATGTAAAACAAAAATTGAATTACATAAAATATCATGAATTTCATTGATATATTTAAATAATTTTTCCGGAATGCATAATACATTCCTCTATTTTTTTGTTGAGTACTATATCTATATCTATATCTACATATATTACAATATGGTTACTTTATATTATATCTTTTATATAGCATCTTTTAATTGTCATACGTATATTTTTTAAGTTTTTGTTCCTATGGAATGACTTTAAAGGTTTTTCTAAATTAAGTATGAAAACGAGGAAAAATTAGTCCATTTGACGTATTAAAATAACAGGAAACGACCGTGCATAACAATTCTTAAATATTATTCTAATAATATCGAAAAATGATTAAAAGAACTATGTATTGATGTCTACTCAAACGATGTATTAACATTTTAGGCAACATTTGATATTTCTTTTACTTCCTTCCAAATATATTATGTTGGTCATACTTTTTGAAAAAACAAAATGGGAGGAATATTCATTGTGTATTGTAAAAAATGGTGTTTAATATTTATGTCATTAACTCAGAAAATAATTATAACAGAATTGAATCTAGTCCTGGAATTAAATAAGAAATGGTATTTCTATTTGTAATTATAATTATGATGAACGAAAAAATAAATAATATAATATTATTAATATTATTATAATATATTATAAAATAAATATTTTGATGTCTATAAATAATTTTCTCTTCATTTTTATATCTAATTTGTCAATTTCTTAGAGAATAATTTTATATATTCTTAAGCAAACAACTCAGTCAAACATTATAAATATATACATATGAGTCTTACCCCCCCCTATTAATAATAATAAAATAAGTTAAATTGCGTTTGCAGTTGGGATATATATAAATCTTAATTGATAAGACGCCGTAGGCAGTCTTAAACTAACCAATCGATAATTAGCTCAATGCAGAAGTGTAAATCAATTTGGTTCCAACTTGCCTACTTGTTCGGAGTTCTATCTATAAGTTGGCTACCACTCTTCTTAAAACTTTACTGTAAGATTGTATTCTTATACTTTTAAGTAGATATGTAGCTAACTTGCTACACACATACGTACATTGAGTATTACACCACTTTAACATGAAATAAGTTATATAAATTATATAATTGAGTTATATAATTATTGATTGATTAATTTAAGTCTACGGTGACTAATTTATTATGTTTTATATAAATCTCGGAAAAGCGTGAACGCAAAAAAAATTTTTTTTTGTTAGAGTCCATGAAAAACTATCTATACCTATGTATATATTAAATATTAATTTATTTCATAAATGATAAAGAAAGTATGTTTCTTAAAGGATATGGAATGTTATTGTATTATATTATACATAGGGTAGCAGTTATCAAGGTAATAGGAAAAATGATTCTAATTACATTCTTGTTAAAGAATTGTTGTGGCCAGATAATTTAAAGAACGTTCTTATTCTAACTTGCTTTATATTTAACATATATTTAATATTTATATATTTATTTATATATTTAACTTGCTTTCTATTCTTTATCTTGCTTTTTCATAAATTAGATATTGCCACATAAAATTGTGCGTTTTTTTACTTACTGAAATAAAAAATTAAGATAAGAATAAAATTGATTTTCAGGATTAAATGCCCTGCAAATGTTCTTTTAATAACTTTTGATTTGCGATAGATTCTTACGATATTTAGAGTGACTTTTTGAGAAGTATCAACATTCCTTGTGAGTAGTTATAGCCAATAAATTTCCATACTTTTTCTTTTTCTTATGGAGAGAGCCAACTATCAATTTCTATTGTATCTATAACCTTATAATACATGCACTAATTGCGAGGTAGAATTGCGGAAGTCCATTTTTAGTGCATATGAGTTTTTTTACACTTTTATAAATGTTAATACACTTTTATTACTTTTAATACCTCTATTATTTATAATGATTTTTGTTTTAATAAACACTGTAGACGTAGATTTTGTAAAAATTAACCAATTGTATGAAATTTTCCATTTTAATATTTATGTGAGTATAGGTGAACTTTATACATTTTATATTAAAATATTAAAAATAAAATATCATTATTTCAAACTGTATTTGGAATGAAACTTTGTGTGCTAAATACAATTAAGGGATGCCACAAAAACAAATTACTTATGCTTACTGCTGGTTTTATAATGATTAATGGACCCAAAATCTTATATATCAGCCCTAGCGTGGGTAATTGTATGGGTCATCATATGTACACACCCTTTCTCCCGCTCTTCTAAATGAGTGCTTAAAATAGACCGTTTATACCTTTTTGTATACTATTTTAGATCACATCCAGAAAACGTTGTACATTTGCGTTGGCGAAAATTTTTGACGTTTCTTTCAATAAGAAGATTTAGATTTATTAAATGGTGTTAAGAATTTATGTTAAAATATTATAGTTGGTACAAAATATTCATATTAAAAACTTGCAGTAAGGGACAAAGAAGATCAATCTGTTTGGAGAAACTGGGGAAGATAAGGATTCTTTCTTGGGTGACTAAAATGTGGGTCAAAATAAACGATCGGAACTGTCTTAAATTTAAAATTCCCACTCTAATATTTTTGCTAGTAATATTGTTACGTCAGGTTTATGTTATATAGTGATGTCAGCATGTAATTTAAAAATTATTGATATTCCTATACATTTATAATTTATGAGAATATAATCAAATATTTTATAAATAGCTGCATGACTGGATGTATTATGTACATTAATAGATACATATATAGATATGTATAATATTATATATAAATCAATATATTTATTGATATAGAAAAGGTTGAAAATGTTTGTAATGTTCAAAAAATGTTAGAGCAAAAAATGTATAAATAAAATATCATCTTAATCATTCCTGAATATGCTACATTTACTACGATATGTAAAATGTGGAATTATTTATTATTTATATAAAAATTTGTTATAGAATAATATTTTACAGATCTATAATATTTAACAATAAAATGTTATTAATCTTCACAAATATAAAAGAAAAATTATTTTCTGTGTGTAAATTTGATTTGATATAATGAAAATATTTCTGAGTTTGACAGCAGAATTATTAATAAATAATAAACATATCTAATATTATGGTGAATTAAAAATAGTTGAAAATATAAAAGTACTGAAAGTTAAATGCTGCTGTCTAGTAACTATATCTTATTTTGATGTGTAAAATATATAAATCCAACATGAATTCTATTTAAACGATTGAATACAACTTTTGTAATTGATTGTGCAGAGTAGTAGGGAAGGTGCGCCACGATCACAATTGCGTGGGCGGGAGGAGGGGGGGGGCTGAGTCATGCTCATTCATGCTCAGATACACTCTGAGTCCGGTGCACTTTGGTACGACTGTTGCGTGGGAGAGGGGGGGTGTAGTCTCGACCAATCACGATCGAGTACGGTCAGAACAGGAAGAGTATAAAAGAGACGTGTGCGCTCG
>JAYRBW010043926.1:0-11531 GCA_036023295.1 Invenusta paracnida
CAGTCGATATTGTAAGAATTGAGAATAATAGCATACATATACAATATGCACATAAATACTGTTAAAAGAAACGTTATCAGTCGATATTGTAAGAATTGAGAATAATAGCATACATATACAATATGCACATAAATACTGTTAAAAGAAACGTTATGTACATATTGTGTATGTATGCTGTTATTCTCAATTCTTGTATAGGTCATGGATTTGGTGTGCCTATCTCCCAATCTCTTCATTAGCTGTTCGGATATGGTTGCTAGGGACGCCACAAACTTGGCAGTCATGGTCTGGGATTTCCGAACAGCGTCCGTTCTTTCTGGGCAAATTTATCAGGTTAGATTTCTTCATTTCCTTTTTTGATATTATCATTATGTTTTCTATTTGCCTATATATATATATTATGTATGTATATGTATTAATTCTAGACCATAAATAGTGAATTCTAATGGTAAAATAGTAGAAAAAATTAGTGTAAAAAAACTTTGAGAAGAATAATATTTTTATACAATCTTTTTAATATTCTTCTACAACTTTAAATTTTTAACATTGAAACAGATTTTTGTTATATTTTTATTTTAGATTAATTTTTTTGTTGCATTTTCACGTATTAATGCGCTCAATTTATTTGCTGCTCATCGTAAACTGCTAAACGTTTTAACTACTGTAATTCCTACCATGAGCGTAAATAAACATGAAAATATGCAGCGTTTCAACTCGGCATAAGCATTATTTTGACGGAATATTAGGAATAAACACTAATTTTTTGGGGTATCCGTATTTTTAAATAAAAACCTCTTCTTGTTAATAATGCACATTTATTTAATCACATATATTTTTCTAATTGATTTCATGTTACTGTGTATGCAGGAACGGTTTTCTTGTTCTCGACTGGCCCGTCATCCTAGGAAAAGTGAATTTGTAGCCCAAACTCAAGGAAATTATGCCGCCATCTTCGCTGCTCGAAAACCATTCAAGATGGATAGGACTCGACGTTATGAGGGGCATCAAGTGAGTGGAGCTATGTCTTTAGAATAAGATTACGAGTGAAACTTGGAAACACAATTTTATGGATATCAATTATCCAAACATTCCATGATTCTATATATATATTTTTCTTTATCTATAATTATAATCTTGTATCAAAATGTAGCTTTTAATGTTTTACTTGTACGAAATTGATGGTTTACTGCTTTTGCTGCTAACATGATTATCGAGGGCTTATACTTATGAAAGCGAATCAAATAGACCCTTAGCGGTCTATTCCACAAACAATCGGTTTCAAAATTTACCATTTAATTAGTTGATAGGTATCATTGTTTTTCAACGGAATCTAACACCAGTGTTTGTATAATTATTTGTACATGTAGTTTTTCTATTCTCTCACTTTTTTATTAACTAGTTACTCTAGTAATGACCTTGGTGATCATTAAGTAACACAATAAATATAATAAATTGAACAAAACTGATGGAATATTTCGGTTTTTAAGCTAGAGTGGTATGCACCAACAATTCCAGCCTGGAAATGACCAGATTTCTTGCTCATTACTTCATTATTATTTGTGTACATACTTTTGTGATTAATCCAAAACCATGCTCCAAATACAGTACTAAAATTCGAACTCTTATCCAATATCTAGGAACGACTCTCCTAAGTCATCACTCCCTTCCCCTCTCCCTCCCTCCCTCCTAAGGTTGAGGGCTACTCCATCGGATGCAGTTATCGATCGGACGGCTGTATTCTCGCCTCCGGCTCCGCATGCGGACGAGTTCATCTGTACGACACGCAGTCCACTCGGGCGTTGGGTGGTGCCCCTCTACCTTTCCCTCTCTCCTCACTTGACACTGCTAGAAGATCCCCCGTAGTGGAAGTGGCATGGCATCCTCGTCTGCTCAATGTTCTCGCTGCAGCCACTTGGTCTGGTCATTTGGCCGTCTTTGCTGGCAGTCCTTCACTTTCTAGCTCTGTATGAGGTTTGAGTTCTTTGAATCTAAGAGAATGACACCACAGAGCCAGGTAATAGGAAGAATTTTCCTGTCCCGAAATACTGCGGTCGAAAGGGAGTAATTCCACATTGGAACGCAAGTAATAAAGAGTGATTCGATTTTTAAAAAGTTGCCACGTTGAAGACTGGGAACTTCGCTTAACAGATCCTTCTCTAAATCGAAAAAATAAACACTAATGACATATTATGTATTTGCAAGAACCGTTTATGTCCGTTTGTTTAAATATCTCAGAAAGAGTGGTTTCTCTAGTCTTTCATGTAACATTCGTAATTTTTGTTTTAAATTCTCTTTATATGTGTATATATTTACATATCCATGCATTTCCAATTCCCTATCTAACCTGTGATATTCTGTTTGTACTTGAAATGAACCAGTTTATTATTATTAATAAATAATTATTATATTATAAGTATACAGATTGAATATTATCCATAGAAACACCAATATCATTGCGTAATTAGTAATGTATTTCATATAAATCGACATTTTCTTCCGGGCACCCTAGAGATGTAATTGTAAGACTAAGTTGATTGAGAAAAACAATTAATTGAGCTCTAAAGGAAGTCACCAACGAAATAATTTATTCTTTTTTAATTTTTTTTCATAATTTTATGGGTAGTGATGTTTAGTAGGAAAATATATTGTTCATAGGATATCGGTTTTCAGCAGTATAATTGTGCATAATGATGAAAATTATGTTATGATGCTAGCTATTTGAATATCTACAGAATATCCAGTGTATATATCTAAATACGAGGACTACGTAAATGTGTATATGTTTCTTTGGTTTAAATTACAGACAAAAATATAATTTTCCCTATTTAAAAAATCTCATTTTGTCCTCTTACATGTCCCTGGTACATGTTATAACAAACAAAATAGTTTCAACTGTTCAAAATACGTATTATGGCACGTAAAATTCAAAAATTACTTAGAATTATATAAACTATAATTTTTATTAACTCGCATTTATTGGAAAACTAACAGGAACAGCCTTAAGTAATACTTTACAATTAATCTGAGTTAAACCATGATCTCGTGACAATTATACATAATTAACAAAATTTCTAGTTATCTCAAATTTTGGTAGTATGCAAATAATACACCAAATTTTGTAAACATTTTTTTATTAAAAAAATTAAAAGTTAATTTGTTTAAGGTGATCATTTAGGAGTTAAATTCCTTGTAATTGTTTTGCATAAAATACAGTATAATATTCTCATCTACTAAAATTAAAGATAAGTAGTACATAGTTAATTACGTATAATTGACTATGACCCTTGACTGTTTTGAATGATTTCAAACTTTCAAATAACCTCATAATTTTCACGCACAAGTTTTAATTTTCTCATTTGTCAAATTCCATCGTATTTAAAAATTTTTATTCGCGCGAAAGTAATTTTGTTTTAATATACAAATGTTTACAACATGTATATTATTTGTATACCACTGACATTTGAGGAAAATAATATATATGTAAATTATGTATAATAATTGTCTTGTGACTAGTTTTTCAATTAAAGGCTGGCCTTGCCTTTTCTTCTCTTAAATACCAGGGGCGTATTTTGCTTAATTAATAAAATATTTCAACGTATTTTTAAATTTAAATGATGCGCACCATATATTTTGCACCGTACGTGATTGAAGGACGCTTGGAGAGAGTCAGGTGCGGTAAAAACGCACTTTTCAACTACTACAATCATTGATTACAATTTAAATGCAAAGTTGTAACACAAAAGATCTAATTATATTGCTAATATGTGTATACTATTTCCACAGTAAAAATTGGATCAATTAGTTAATAATAAATTGTTTATATTATGTACTTTGATCAAATTTTGAAACAATCAACTGAGTAGAGGAATTTCTTTTAAGTCTTCAAAACAGAGAGGTATGAAATTGTGTATATGTAATTTGAATCATTCTTATTGAATAATAATATATATTTAAATAAAACGTGATAAGCTATAATAATAGGAAGAATATTTATATGTGGTTATGTATAATAAATGTTTGAAAATATATCACAGGGGTCGCTACTTGAAACTATCAAAAGCATAAGTTAGGGTGAGATAATACAGTTCTGTTACTTCGACACTATTATCTTCCGGAGATATGATAAACAATAGATGTGACGATTCTCGGAAATGTCGTTACTCAAAACTATCATAAGCATAAGTTAAGTTAGATATAAATATAGAATAACCACTGTGTAATATTTATGACTGCCCCTACCCTGTCATATCTTGAAAAAAAAAATATATATTTATATAGGTAAATATTGAGCAAAATTGAATTTATTATATTTTTATAAATACATTATATTTTAATTAAGTTACTAGAACAATAGTTATTTTATTTAGTATATATTATGAAGGAATAATAGTATATAATTAAACTTTCATACAGTTATCTATAGTGTATATTATCATAAATTTGATATTAAATATCCAAGAAAAGGGATTGAAACATCATGCTTTTTTAATAGTTATTGTTCAACAAAATAATTATAAAACATAAACATTTGTAATAAGGCTTGTGTATATATTTAAAGAGACGTCAAACGTGGCAGCAAATTATTTATATTATGAAATTTTATGATCCCATATACTTATTTGCAACATAACTTATTTTACTAATTTTCATCCTGCTTATTATACACATACTTTTTATACTATTGAGTATAAATATAAAAAAAATATATAAAATGTATTCAAATATACTAAGTATGGGGTATGACTTTATTATTGTTTTAGTTTTTACATTATATTAATTTTGTCCTTTGAAACTGTACCTAGCTTCTATGCTTCGTGTTTAGTATCAAACGAATGTTACGACGATGAAAAATACCTAATAATATATAATAAAACAAATATTTTATTAATTATTTAAAAAGTAGTTGGCTATAAATCTACGCAACAAATGTATTTTATTAATATTTTTTAAATAATGGATATTCAAGCTGATGTAGTAAATACTGCTCTAACAAGTTATTGACATGTATTTATACTTAAATAAAAATATTCTTCACGCTCTCGTATAAATGACGCACAAAGATATAATTAAATGGTAAATATAATATATGATATAATATAAATTAATATATTTACAAAAATGAAGTATTTTTAAATTAGAAGACTCACTATGACTCATTGCCACGCCAGTACAATAGGAAAAAGGGGTGTGGCCTTATCGCGCTGAAAATTGTGTGCCGACCTCTCTCATAAGTTAGTACTGTGCTATGATAGTTTCGAGTAACGCAATCTGAAAAAAGTATTATCACTGTGCTTATAATTTATGCTTATAATTATGATAGTTTTAGTAATGACCAAGTAATAAATCAAGTTAAAACGTCATTTTGGATTAATATTATATATACATGTTTAGTTAAATGTGTAAATATAAACACGTTTAGTTAAATGTGTTGAAATACCTATTAATAGATATACAATAGTTAAAGTTAGAATGTTATTTTATATATGTAAAAACAAAATAAAAAGATAAATATTTAAAAGAATCTTGATAAATTATAAAAACAGTTATAAGTAGCTTGCAAAGGCATATTTTATTATGATAAAAATAAGGTGTGATAATGTTTATTTTTTGCGAAACACAATTTAAATGTAACAAATATAATTTTAGCCACATCACATAATCTTTATAAACCAGTTATAGAGAGATATATATATATTTAATCATTGGATAATCAGTTTAAATTTTGTAAAATTATTTTTTGTTCAAAAATATGTTTCAACATCAAAGTCATTATTAATTAAGGAAAATTTGTGGCGTAAATGTGATACTTTAATAATATCTATCTTCGGCTGTTGTTTATTGATGTCTCGCGCGATTTTGCGCCTGCAACAATCAATGAAAAGTATTTGAATATTATCAAACTGGAAGGAATCCTGGATTCGGATGCGATCTAGAGTTTTAATTAAGTGCAACAGATACTTTTCATCAATTTCGACCCATTCAGTTGTTTGAAATGCATAGAACACAACTCCGAGAACAAAGAGTGACATACAGAGCATTACCGGATAGAACTTATACTTAATCGCCTGTATGAATTTCCCATAGATGCAGCTACGTAGCGCGAAGAGTAGCCATTTCGTTGAATTCATATTTCCTTTTAGAGAAATACATTTTCCTTTGCCATTACACAGAGACGTGTTTTGATGACATGGATGACCTAAACTATGAGGAACCCGGGATTTCAAAAGTGGACTCAATCCAATGCCTATTTCTTTACACATTCCTAAAACCACACAGTGAATGTAGCATTCTTTACTGGGAGATACATTACCCTCAGGAATACAGAATTTCTGTTTCTGTTTAAATGTATGGTCTTCAGTAAAAATTGAACATATTGAGAGGGAGCATTTCCCATTATTACACACCTTTCTTTGGTTCTCACAAGGGGTATCATCAGAAGTAAAATTTCCCTTTGAACAAATGGTGGTCCGAGTGTTGTTGTCTACATCACAATATCTGCTTGTCTCACAGGGTGTAGCTTCTTGGCAAACCACTTGATCTTTGAGCGTGTACCACTTACCAGTTATCGGATTGCAACAATTTCGATTTCGTCCGTAAAGGCTGCACTCGGCATTACTGGTCAATCTGCAACTTCCCGAGAGGCAAAATTTAGCTTCACAGTCATGATTTCGGCCACAGTCACACTCCTCTACGTCCTCTACAATTTCATCGCCGCATTGTACGGGTTGTTCATCCGTGAAACAGGACATCCGGTTTTTTTTATTTAAGAGATTTTTCATTGAGATTTGTGAGCATCGCGAAAAGTCCACTACGCTGGTTTTCAGGGATTCAAACACGGACGACATGATGTATTTTGTGTCCTTACATTCAACCCAATTGTCATCATGTTCGGAGCCAAACGTGTGGCCTAGCTCGTGACTGAGTATGAATCCAGTAGACTTGGCTCGTAATAAGCGACGATTGTTTGAGGGATTGATTATTATTGTATTGAAGTTTGCTGAGCAGACTCCGCTGAGATGAGCATTTCCCAGAGGTCTGCCTTCGTCTGTTCGATAGGTGAGGAGAATAAAATTGCAATACCGCGGAGAGTTAAAGGTTTTGAGGGATGTTAATAGTTTATCAGAGCCGATTTTGGAGTTGCAAACGTATTCGTATTCGATATCACGGGGAGCAGAATTGCACTCTATATGCGAGATAATTTGAACAACCTGAAAAATAAACTCCACATTCAAGGGATATTTCTGTTTGCTAAATATCGAATTTGTCATCATTAAGGTGGTTTCTAAATATTGAATTATATAGAAAACCATATCGATGAGGCGACTTTGTCCTGAATTATGAGATATAGCGCCAAAAAAGAAAGGGTCTATCAACAAACGAATATGGCACCTATTTTGAGTATACTCTTGAAAGAACCAATTCCTTTTTCTTCTAGAGTTAAGTGTAGTAAAGTTCACACTGTTTGTATTATTTCGCGTGACTTGACAGAATTTCGAAGTACTTCCAAATTTAAGTGGAGTTACTGTTAAATCTCCATCTCGATAAGCTAGTGTTGCATATGGTTCCGATATATTATAAAAAATAGGCGAATCTATAAAATAAGTTTCGTTTTCTAATCTAATTGTTCCATAAAAACTTCCATTGATAATGGAACCAACGACTCTACTGTTTGCCTCCATTCGTACGTGACCATGATATAAATTTTGAAGAATGTGATGATTTCTAAATAATATTTTTCCATAACGAAATTCGGAGTTTCTACTGAATGAACTAGCCTTTTGTTTCAAGTATATGAAAAATGTCTTGCTAAATGTGTCTAACCTTAAATGAACAGTTTTGTCAATAGGTATTCTTGGATATCTTCTGGCTTTTAGAATCTTTGATGTGGCTTTTTCATAATAGTTCAGTTTTAACGCAAGAGCTAAATGATCCAGAACATCAAAAATGAATCCCGTACATAGAAGTATAATTATCATTTTTTGTAAAATCATGGAAAATAATCATTAGTAAAATACAAATTGTATTTCCTTAATGAAGTACCGATGCGATAAATCAATTTAGGATTTGGCGTGGTAGCGCGTAATGTGAAAAATTGGACGATGCGGTAAGGTATAATCATCAAACTAAGATTAAAAGTCAACGATTAACTTGAGAGATGCTACCATTGCTTTAGTTATTAATGCTAAAGAGAATAGTCCTATTTTGACAGTTAATATGCATATTAAGCTAGAGCCATAGAGATCGGATAAGTAACTATTCTCAACGACGATGAAACAGTTTCTATTTCTATGGCTAGGGCGCATTAAAAAGCTAAACTTTTATCGGCCATATTGACGTTTTATAGGAAGATTTAATTTGCGCATTAAATTGATATTTTCTTGCCATTATTATTTTTTCAATAAAAGCAGAACAATAGTCACGATATGTTGTGCAGAAGTGAAGAAGGGAAAAGAAAACTACACGTCTTTAGGAAGAAAACCATGTGAGATTAAATCAAAATGTAACTAATTCAAAGTAAAGCGAAAATGTTGATACGGAAGAAAATATTTTAAAGTTATTATTTAAAAAAAAGCTTACGTTTCCATATTAACTAATTTATAATAAAATCATATTAATAAAATCCACACAATTGGGTATAACTCATATTATCGAAGAAATAAACAATTCTTATGAAAATTAATCCCATTAATGAAACCTTATGTAAAGTTTCTTATTGTTTTTACCCATTTTCATGATTTCTATATTATTTATAAAATATTATTTGTGTTAAGTATGTATTAAATTATTTCATTAGGTATAGTCATATTTTGAGAAAAAAGTTATTGATATCAAAACAAAAACGACTACGGCGTAAAATAGCCACTAGAGTAACTCCTCGATGACAAGCATGTTGATGATACGTAGCTAAAACCATTGAAGAAATTGGGGCGAAAGAAAAAGGTGCCAAGAATTAATGGTTAAAATTTACTTGTTGTTAAAATGCATGCAGATTCATTTGTAACTAATAGGTAAATAAATCATATAAGTTATAAATAATAAGAAAAAAAAGAAAAAATTCTTATAAATTCTTATATATGCTAATATGTTTACAATTTTATGTTAAAAAATTCTATTATTTATTCATGGGAGTTTCATTGCTTCAGTAAAAATGTACCTTTTCTAAGAATTTTCAGAATTTTTTCTCTTACGTTTATGAATTTTATAGTTTATATACACACCTATATATACTGAATATTAATCTGAGTATACATTTCTAATAACAAGAATTGTCACCAATAGACTTGGCCGGCCCCTTTTTTATATGAATTTCTTCAATGGTTGAGTATCATCCAATTTTTTTAATTTTTTGTTTAAAGAGCTCGTTTCTTGGCTTATATTTTTTGCAACTCTGTCGTTTTTATTTTGATTAATATTTTCAGAAGAATCGCCAAAATTTGTCATTCAATAAAAATCAATAGAAATCAATAAAGTAGTGTCATAGTCTTACTTAACGATATGTTACGAAATAATATCTCAAAAGTGACAAGAAAATTGCACCTTAGAGGAAAAAATCTTATATATGTAATGAAGGAAAAGTGCGGAAATTTCAAAGTGTGACAAAATATGTTGATATATGGCAAAATATTTTTTATATTGTTATTTTGAAAATATTTTTAAATTTTCCATTATCAAGTGCTTACATTAAAATTAGGCTATTAAAATCCATAAATATAGGTATAACTCATATGCATATAGAAATAACTAATTCTCATAAAAATAAAAAATAACAATTTCTTATGTCTAGTTTTAAAATATATTTTATATCTTATTTCACGATTTTACATTTATCTTATAATGTATCTATTCTTTTTAAATTGCATAAATTATACTATTTTAATTATAGTCATATTTTACAAAAAAAAACAATTGATATACAAGCGACGAATTACCAGAGTAAAAGCAAAAAATAATCTGAAAGATAAGTTTACCCATTTAAGAAATTGATATAAAAAGGCGCCGAGAAGCAATTATATTATTATAATCACAAAGTCAACTATACACTTCCTGCCCAAAATTCGAGATCCCCATTTGCAGCCGACAAAAGCCCAGTGAATGAAGGTGAAAATCGCAACTTAACTGTTGAGCCGAACTGCCAGTGCCAGTGATTTGCATAGTTCCAAAATTCGGCAACTATAACTTAAATGTTTCTGTGAAATAAGCAGGCACACTTAGCAGATAGGCTAACATTGTCAGTTTGTATTACAAAGTTTTAACTCTCATAGTATTCAGTTTATTTAGTTATCCGAAGGCTTGTTTTAAAACTTGTTAGCAGTAAATGGTTTTATATATCAATGTAATAAGTTGTATTTTACAGATGACTCATACATATTAAAATTATTTAAATGTAGTAAATACTTGCTTTTAAATAAAATTAAATAAACATATTCCATATTAAACAAATAAAGATCACAGCATCATGAAATTCCATATTACTTTACGATACCTATTTACTTAAAATATATTTTGAAATATGACTTATCTTATTTCCTATAGACTATAATATGTATAATACTGCATAATGTATAAGATATAGAGGTGGGGTTTCATGCCTATGTATATTTTGGACGATAGTTATCGTTCATGTTACAAGCAAGTATTATACATACATCAAATTAAAGCTTATGACTTGTACTTTAATTCTATTCGCGCGTCCAAAATTTCTGAGCACCCTATAACAGTTATACGATGACGTCACATGTATTGTGATGTCATGACTTGTGACTACCTATATGAAGAGAAACTGTCCATACTGGGAATATTGCACGCTCCAAATCGAATTGGGTTTAAAGAAGATCTACTAAGACGCGTAGGTCCAGAGCCGGATTAACTATTTTTGGGGCTATAGGCAACTGATAGGTAACTATTTTAATGGGTTAAATATATATTTTTTCTCATAACAAAGTGCGGGGCTCTAGGCAACTGCTTACTTTGCCTATGGGGTAATCCGGCACTGCATAGGTCATCTACATTTGCGTGAGGAAAACGAGGAAAGTATGTGCATTTGCTTGGTAATCCAACCATGAACAAAATGCAGAGAGATCAGCTGAGGTACCGAAATACGTGTTTTTAATAATATAGGGTCCTTGTAGAATCAGCATCCATCTGTAGGAGAGAAGGCGTCAAAGTAGGAGACTCCTAAGTTCACAGGAGAATTTACAATGAGCTGTCAGAAAGAATGCACACCACTCTCTATTGTTTCTTACAAGAATGATCCTTACAGGACCATATGTAATCAAAGTACCTAGCATTACGAACATTAGCAAACAAACATCATGAACTACTCATACATATATATACATGTATACATATTGATATATTTTCTCCAAGTTTTCAATTTACATTTATATATGACTTTCATAAAATTATATTTCGGTTTACTCAAACTTATTTTATTTTTAGAAGAGTTGAAGTGGACAATGAAACTGTAGTTAATCATCAATGTTGATACACATATTACAATTCACAATGTATTTATGAATTATTATACTTGT
>JAYRBW010043937.1:0-11531 GCA_036023295.1 Invenusta paracnida
TATATAATATTGATTTATTTATGATTATTAATATTATTAATAATCATAAAAAAATCAATATTATATACAAATCAAAAAGATAAATAATAATACATACTGATTTTAAACACCTAAATTAAACGAATAAAGAAACTGTTTTCTGCTTTCAGTAGTATAGGAAGCACAACTTAAATAATACTCAATTTATAAATAATGATGAAAAAATAATGAACATCACAATTATTATTGAAACATAATAAACAGAAAAATAGAAAAATAGAATATGTTAAATACGTGAATACGAATACCTACATTATAATAAGTGTATTATAATCACTTGAATGTCAATAATTTGTCCTAAAATTTATCTAATTAAAATACTACTTTATTGATACCAATTTATACAAAATTAACTAAAGTACGACGATTTTGAATGGGTGGCAATTTATAATGTGATGAATAAGAAAACAATAACAGACGAAAAATGTGTGCATTAAAGCTCCGTGAAATTAGTTATAATTAACTAGTTATAGTTATAAAACAAATATAATATCAGAAATGTTATGGCTTAGTATAAACTGAATGTTTGGAGTATATTGTTTTATCAAATAACAATAAAATAATTAATTCGTACTATTTTCGTTTCAAAAATTTTCGAAAGTATTAATCCAAAAAATTATGACATTTATATATATTTTTACCATAGATATTGTATTATACATCAAACATCAAACATCAAATACATCAAAGATGTATAGTACAATATCTATGATTTTTACTAATTAACATTAATATGAATGTAAAAAAAATCAGATAAATTAATGGCATTATTATCAGGAAAACAAAATAATATAGATATATTGTTTTTGCTCTCAAAACAGCATTAGTATTAAAAGAAATGAGAATAGCACTAGCTGTAGGTTAAAAGTATATTTTCACAAATTTTCTAACCTCTGGTTCCTAATCATGTGACGTACATATATGAGCTAGAACAGAAAATAAGCTTGTTATATACACAGAGAAATAGTATGTCGTGTTGAGCATTCATGACTAGGAACCAGAGGTTCGAAAATTTGTGAAAATATACTTTTAACCTACAGCTAGTGCTATTCTTATTTCTTCTAAAAATAAAATAAATGAACTAACCTGTTTCATAGCTCTAATTACAATTAATTTACTATAAAACAATAAAAATTAAATGAATTATTACTAGTTGACAACTTACTAAGATTATCAAAGTGATTAAAATTACTACAGCTTAAAAATAAGATAATTGATTAAAATATTCAATACCGTATAAGATGATAAGAGTTACATACTTCTCGATTATTGCATGCAGTTGCTACCACAAAGTTTTTGAAAACAGTGCTTTAAAAATAACATTGAAATTAAACCACTTTAACCAATCATAATAAACAAATTTCAAATAATCGTAAATTTTGTAAAAAGAATGTACATATTATATGTATAATGATTTCAATATTAATTATTTAAAGGTAAATTTGAGATAAAAATAATCCGACAAAAATAATAATTTGCTTGTTTTATTCAAAAAGCCGCAGGTTGACAATAAGAATATATAACGTAAAACAAGTGAACGTAAACTTAAGCAATCTTCGTAATATTAAAAACGTATTTATGCATACTTTTTAACGTACATTTACAAAATTCTAAGAACGATGTTTAAAATTACTCATTAAAACTGTCATTGAAGACGAAGTTAATAGTCCATTTTTATATATGAAAGCATCGCTTATTACGAATTAAACAATAAAACATGATTTTTAGAAACCAGTAATAATTTAAAATGGAATAAAAAATAAAATACATACATTCTGAAAAACAATGCATTATTTTCATTTTTATCCTACACACGGAAAATTTTACATATAACTTTTGGTAGGAAATATAATTAATTATATTTTATATATATACTTCTCCGTTGTTAAAAATGTTTATATCACAATATTTGGACAAAAAAATGATAAATATCATAATTATTTGTACTACTGATTGTTTACAAAATAAAGATGACTTTTAAATAATGCAAACTTTTTTTACATGTAATGGTTTTCTATAGGTGATAATTTGTAACATTAATGAAATGAATAAGACATTAATCTCTGTACTCAATTCTATGAATATTTAACATACTTTCAAAATGTAATGAAATGTCAGAAAATACACTATAGTGATACTTTCGTTCTTGATGTTTCGCAAGCAAAACAAAATATAAAGTGAGCATTTTCTCATTCTCCTTCTTACTTGAAGCAAAGCTAGAACCTTGTCCTGAACGACAGTGGGCACTTCCGGACGCAGTCCAATCAATCGGACCAAATCCTGAAGCATGTCACGCGATGCGACTACCAGATGAAATCGATATCCACAATTCTTAACACAGGTCTCCAAAACAGTTAGTGCGTACATAGCGATCGTATTATTCTTGCCAATTGATGTGTTTAGACGCCGTCGAATCGCACGAATAGCATCTTTTGGACTGGACGAAATAAAGTGAAAATTTAAACATATTTTGATACACATATGTAATGATGGAATACCTTATAAAGTAAATATTAAAACTATTTACACTTTGAAATATATAATCAAACACGACCTTCACAGACTTCATTTATCATACTACATCTATTTACAAGAGGTAGTAAGAAAAGGTGACAAAAGGTGAAGAAATGTAACTTGAAACGGCACTTTTTTTTAAATAAATACGATATAATATGTACAATCAACTAAAAAAAACATTAAATATTTTGTATAAAATCTTAAAACAATTGTCATTATAAATATGATAAGCTTAATAATGCAAAATGTACACAATAAAGGATATTTTCAAATGTTATAAACATGCGTACCAATTAATAACTGATTCATAATATTTAAGAACAAAATGTCAATTAGACAAATATATGCAGAACATTCAATAAAATCGAAACATTTGTATATAAGTATGACGTTTGTTCGACATACAAAATATACGTGTCTTGAAGTCATAGTATTAACTTTTGAGTTATGAAAAAATAACTTTCGTCCTTATCTCGAGGCCAGTACATGAGCACCGAAGTGCTGACATATTTTAAATTTAAATTTATAGTACAATTGTGTAATGTTTAAAAATTTGTACATTTTAAACTTTGGTTATATTCACTACTTTCGAACTTCAACCTTTTTGTTTAGACTTTATGGAAAGCTGATGATGTGCTCTATTGATTTTTATATATATATATATATACCTATATATAAATATAATTACAAGTTGTTAGATATGACTTTTTGTGTTATATACCTTTATAAAATAATGCTTTAAATGTAATATCCATAAAAGAGAATATTATGTAATAGAACAGTTTTAAGTATAATTGTAACCAAATATATTTGTTAGACAACGTACATACTCTATAATTATATGATTAAGTTTAATTTATCATATATATCATTCTTAATTTATACAATTAGGTTTCAGTAATTTAAAAAATAGTTTAATAAAATATTTTATACAACTTTATAGATAAAATTTGACATATATTTTTTTGAAATACAACGAATTTTAGTAGATACAATTTCTAAATTAATGCAATGAAATCGATAAGTAAGAATTGAAACTATTACTTAGTAAATTAGTCTAATATTACTCGGACGTGTAATAAAATATCTTAGAGCCCTGAGTTGAGAGAGGCACGACTATGAAGTAATAATGTATATATTTTAAATGTCTAAAAGATTTTGATAATAAAAGAAATAATAATAAATGTAATATTGTCATTTAATTTGAAAAATTAAGTATGAATATTTGAAATATAAAAAAACTATAATATATTTCAAAGGAATATAATAATCATATACACTTACCCTTCTTCACAGGTATTTATTTCATCACAGATACTCATATACATTGCCCAATTTTCAGATACTTCAGTTGGTTCAGTGGCTTTTTCTGCAAAATGAGAAAATGTAAGTGATATTCGATATAATTTACAATATTCTGGGGATTTTGGAGAATGAGATTCAACTAAATCAGAAAGAGTTATCTGGATTGAAACTAAAATAGTTTAACTACTTATACACAAACTATTATATTTAAAATCTTAAGAAATACATCCAATTATTTAATTGATTCAGTATATATATGCTACATTAAGAACTGTAAATATTTGCAATGATCAAATATATTTGAAAAATATAGTGTTCATCCACTACATAAAAAGTAACAAAAATGTAGAATTGGTGGCATTCACAAGAGTTATCTGTATAAGAACGAAAAAAGGAATATGCATGCAATATTACATGCAAAGAAAAGAATATTTAACATTTCTTACAAATTTTAAATATTTTACAAACATATCTTGGTTTTTATTAGAAGAATTGGTATTCAATATTCAAAATTTTAGGAATGTAGTTATTTATAAGGAGATAAGTCTTTATGTTATAAGTATTAACCTTAGACTGCATATGTAGGTCTTTTACCCACAAGTAAATTATGCATTTTAATTATTTATGAGTTTTATGAATTCAGATCTGAAATCCTGTGACTCTTACTTTAATTTTATGCTCTATTAGATAATGTTCAGTTTGCTTTATTCATGTACTGCATGCATATTTTACAAGCAGTTATTACATTACTGCATGCCTGGGTATGTGAGACCCAAATGCAAATTCATTTGCTCATTGTAAGATGTTATACAGCGGAAGAGGCTGTTGCTCTTATTGTTGACAAGAATTCAGAATTTGAGGATGCTGAAATTGAAGAAATGTCCGACATTGAAGAAGGGTTACTTGCTCTACCTCCAACAGTAATGGATGAAGAAACCGAGTGTGTCAGAATCAAAAAATGAGGCAGACTAAGAGAATGAGCATGGTGATAATGTGGTACCAGATTATAACTCCCCATCTGAAGAATGCTGGATTAAAAATATTCCAGCTAATGTTGGACGAAGACAAGCACCAAATGTTATGCACCAACAGCCGGGTATCACTGCTTATGCTCCACAAAGAATCCATGACTGTGATTTAGCTTTCAAAACAATTTTCGATCGAGATATGATAAACACAAATGTTTGTGAAACCAATCGTGAAGGTAACAGAGTCAAGAGAGCTGACATCAGAGGAGCTAGATGCCTATATTGGACTGCTTATTCTCTGCGGGGTTTACAAAAGTGTGAATGAAGACCTTCAAGAAATATGGAACCCAGAAACAGGCAGGCCAATATTCAAGCAGACAATGTCTATCAATCTATTTGATGAAATTAGAAGAATGCTTCGTTTTGATAATAGAGCTACTAGAGCAGCAAGACTCAGGAATGATCGAATGGCTGCCACTCGTTTGCTTATAGATGGATTTGTGTCAAACAGCCAAAAGTTCTATGTGCAAACTGAATGCGCAACAGTCAATGAAGAATTGTACCCCTTCAGGGGCAGGTGTAGTTATATACAATATATACCAAGAAAACCAGCAAAGTATGGTCTTAAATTTTAGATCTTAGCAGATTCTAACACAAACTATGTTTCATATGTCAACATATATACAGGCAAGGATTCCAACGTTGATCGTGGAGCTAGGGGTCTTGGTGAACAGGTCGTGTTGAATGCAACAGCACATCTCCCTGCTGGTATAAATTTCACTACAGACAATTTTTTACCAGCCTGCAACTAGCAAGAGAACTGCTGAGACGAGAAATGATGCTGGCTGGGACCATAAGAGCACATAGACAAGAAGTCCCCAAAGCTGTTTGAAGCCATGTATGCCGCCGTTCATTCTCTGCCAAATTTCTGTACACTGCAGATGGCCAAAAAAACATTCAACTAGCTTCTTACAAAGCGAAACAAAATGAAGTCGTCCTGCTTCTGTCATCAATGCACAAAGCAAATTCAATTCGACAGGATCCCAAAACAAAGCTGGAGGTCATTCATTATTATAATTTGACAAAAGATGGAGTGGATGTAATTGACAGAATGATCGCAAATTATTCCATCCAATATAAGTCCAAACAATGGCATGTATTTTTATTTTGCAACATACTGGACCTGGCTTGTCTGAATAGCTATATATTGTTCAAGAATGTGTTTCCTGACTATGGTGGCAACAAATGTCACAAGCACAGAATCTTTCTTATTTCTCTGGAACAAGCCTTTCCATCCCATATCGCAATACAATAACAACATGATTGCAGCCAATGGAAGCATGGGATGACCCTGGTGGCCGAGATGTTCAATCTGCTGGCAAAACAAAGTTGACCAAAAGACACAGTATTCTTGTCAAGACTGTCACCAGCCTCTTTGTATCCAGCACTCGAAATTCAAGTGTGCACAATGCTAGGTGAGTGGGGTAATCATGTAATTTGTTCACTTATCCTATAATGTTGCTTTATGATGAACTATCTCTGACTGTTCAGCACAAATTAAGTCTATTCTAATTACTGTTCACAGTCATTATTTCTTATTTGTACAATTTCTATTTCTAATTATTTATCATGTTTCAAACCTGGATATAGTAAATATATGTTGTATTATTTTATCAATTATTTTGTCAAATTTGGCTGTAGTAAAAATATTGTATTATTTTATCATATGTTTCAAATTTGGGATAGCAAATATATGTTGTATTGTTTTATAAATAATTTTATCAAATTTGGCTATAGTAAATACATATATATTGTATTATTTTATCATATATGTTTCAAATTTGGCTATAGTAAATACATGTGGGTCTCCAAGACCCAGCCATGCAGTAATGTTATTAAAATTAAGTATGCAGTCTAGGGTTAAAGAAAGTATTTGAAAAAGCATTGGGTTATTTAAAAAAATATTACACAAAATCCAAACTATCACCATCATTTCTAGTTGTATGCATGTTACTTTCAGCAGTGAAACATTTAAAGCTGTTGGTGTAAAGCAGATACTATATGAAAGTGAACATATCCCTTATGATATAACAGAGTATATCAATACAACAAAGTAACTATAGATAGATTGGGTATCAGCTTCAGAATATTTCTAGCACCAGTGGCCAGATAAATTAAATTGTTATTTTTAATACTCTAATGTGATCAATTTATACTGAACTACATATTATCAAAGCAATAAACTAAGATAAAGCTAGCAAAAAACATTTTTTCATATTATCAAACTATTTTAAATTTGATCATTTGCAATGTGTACTGAACATATATATTCTTACCTTTATTTTATATCTTTGGATTGCATATTTTGTATTTAAATCCATATAAATAGTTTGAAATTTAAATTTACTTAACTTATAATATAATTTTTTCATAGTAGCAGTGTTGTGATAACTGTTTGTAGCCATAATATCGCAGGCAGTTCAAAATATCGCATGTTATAAAAACCCTATTTTATGGTATATTACAAACTATAAAATCCTTGAAAATATGTCACCAAATATGGTAAAGGCGATTTTACGCCAGAGCTAAAGTTACAGAAAACTACTAGATAGATTATGCACCCTAGCCAAATATATAATCTACATGCCTTGCTCAACATTCATACTAATTTTCGACTTCATTGGTTATTAACTTTGGCCTATAGTGGTCATAGTATCAAAAAATACCCCAAAAACGCTTTAAAATTGAGTTAATTATAGCTCAATATTCATAGATTAATAAATGCAGCCTATAGGGGTCAAAATGTACAAAATATACATAAAAATAATTATGGGTTTATTTGGCTTGGGCGGAAAATTGCATTTATTTTTATGTATATTTTGTACATTTTGACCCCTATAGGCTGCAGTTATTAATCGATGAAGTTGAAAATTGGTATGAATGTAGAGCAAGATATGTAGATTATATATTTTGCAAGGGCGTATAATCTGTCCAGTATTTTTCTGTAACTTTGGCTCCAACAGAAAATTAACTCAATTTTAAAGCGTTTTGGGGATATTTTTTGGTACTATGACCCCTATAGGCCACAGTTATTAACCAATGAAGTTAAAAATTGGTATGAATGTAGAGCAAGATATGTAGATTATATATTTGGCTATAGGGCGTATAATCTGACCAGTAGTTTTCTGTAACTTTGGCTCCAGCGGAAAATAATGGTGTTGGCTCCAGCATAAAATCGCCTTAACCACAGAATACCTAATTACAAAAACAGGTTTTAAACCAATAATACCAATACAAATAATGAAAGCAATAGATTTCTCAGTATATCATAGCAGCTATGTATTGACAAAAAACATCAACTTACATACACACATTCATATTTATAAAATAAACACATTAGTGGTTTGATAAAGTTATGTTTACATATACATATACCTCAGACTGAAGTACCTATGCACATCGAATACTAAACTATGTACACATAAACACCAAGGAATACATCAGTCTTTTATTTCTTTTTTGGAATTTTGTAGATTACCTATGGGAATTAGTCCCTCACCAGCCATCTTACAATCCACACTGCTTGTAGTCCTTAAGACAATTATTCCCAAACATATTTTCTGTTGGACTCATATAAACGACACTATCTTAATTGCCTCAGAGGCAGACCTTTGTAACATTACTCCTTCTGTTATTTTCACACTTGAACAAGCAGGGTTTAAGTAAACCATAAGAAGTCCCACCTCACACCTATACAAACTATTTTGTTCTGTGGGCTTCTTCTTGATTTTACTACTCAAACTTTATTGATCCTAATGTCCATGTGGGACAATATTGATCATATATATAACTTTCAAACTTATATCTCTCCTTTAGCTCTCAAATGTAAAGGAATCCTTACTTGGGTAGCATGAACATATTCCATAGGCTATGCTGCGACAGTGCTTGATGTTGTCACATTTGTTTTCTATTTAAAGACAAGGGAACCTGGAAGCCTTTCACAAGAGCCCAGCCTTTTTCGCATGTTTAGATTGTTGATGCTACCCAGGTTAAGATAGCTATTGTCAACCCACTAGAGCTCTCTCATGTTTTTCAGATTAACCTCATCTCACAACAACAAGCAGAGCTTTGGGCAGTCGGTTGGGCCATCCTCAAGGCGCGTTTTGGCGACTCCATTGAGTCGGATAACTTGGGAGTTATTGGCAAACTCAAACAGGCCAGCCCTTCCGACTGCCCAGAGGTCCATTTGTTGGGCTCTATAGCCTGGCTCAAACAGCTCTACTTTTTCTATGTGCCTTCTACCGATTTTTCTACTTACACACATTCTATTATCATACTGTCTTTATCAATGGCACTACAAACTTATTTATGCTCACTGTAATTGAATGTTGCTTTAAGTATGCCTATTTCCGGTTTTACTTTATTGTTGTAGTATATATACATATGCTTTCTTGGCCTCCTCATTCAGAGTTGAAATTTTGTATTTATTTAGTTTACAATATTATACTAGAATACTATTTAGTTTAGTTATTAAAAATGTTGGAAATGTGCTGTAGCCTGTGGGGGAGAAGTAAATAAACTCTGGGTAATAAATAAATAAATCACTATCTAATTGCAAATAATTCAATATTCAAAACAGTCATTATCAACAGTTTAAAATATTATAACTGTGATGATGAAAATACCACATATTGCAGGCAACAGTCTAAATATTGCAGCTTATCACAACACTGAATTATGTTTAGAATATAGATGCAATAATTGGAATGGAGATTAAAATTAGCTATTCAACTGTAGTCAACTGATGTTGTATTAGTCATATGGTGAATTATCTAGACTGCATATATTCAGTTGTGTTATCCAGCTCACTAAGTAAGAAAGATATCTATTATAACTCAATGATAACTACAGAGTATTCAGTCTCACAAAATTATTATAATAATTAAACTTTTATAAGAAAATACAGATTTTTAAAGAAAACATGCAAAATAAATTGTTTAAAAATGGTAGGCTAAATCAAGAAATGTCAGTACCTAATTGCACATGCCTGACTGTCTCTGACTTTCCAATTCCATTGCTAGGTCTATATTGTAAGATCCAGGATTGCAAGATAATGGACTAACAATCAGATTCCTGATGAAGGTGGCCAGGCTGTTTGTCAGGCTTAATGCATCAAAACCTTTAGCTACTAATTACAATGTGCCAATCAAATGATCAAATGTTAAGATCATTCAGAATGATAACCACGAAATATTTGTCATCTATTATTTCTTTTAATGTTTAAATATAATGTTATATTTTTATTATTTATTAGTAAAACTAGTTTAGTTAATATTTTGTGCCTGTTAGTAATATAAATTCTTATTTTTCATGTAGTGTCTCATATTTTCAAGATATCTCATTGACCAGTGGACAGTTTGATTCTTGCAGTTTCTTCTTTATAATCTGGAAGACCCATACAGATATACTTGCTGTCATATGCAATGTTACAAGACTATTTTGTAATCATTTTCTTCATTATTAGGTACCATAAAGGTTTAGAAAATAACATGAATTTAGTATAGGTGGGTAATATATTTACCAATCTATTTCCCTAACCCTAACCAAAACGTTTTGGGTACAAAGTTTGGTGCTTAAGCACTGCTGATGGATACTTTATAAATTTTAATCTATACCAGGGAAAGACATTGAATGGAAATATTGAAAAGATAGCTAGCAGTGGTGTAACTGCCTATATGCAGCTGCGTACTAAATATCAAGCAATATGCCCATTTTTATATACTCTTTTAAAAGGTCTTTTAATAAATAGGTATTTTTGTAATTAACTTCGTTTTTTTCTAATTCGATTAGCAATTGGCATAGAAATAAATAATGGTCGATATCCATCGAAATGATTTCCTAATATGACTATACCTTATAAATGCAATCTATGGCAATAGAAATTTGTGCCGTAAATATATTTGTTTATGTATTTTTATGTCTTCTAAAATCGATGACAAGTCAATGAAATACTTATTTTACAAAATCTGCTTACATAATAGTGTTATACAGGTTGAGTCAGAATTCACAACATATCCAGATATTAGATCTATTATATTAAATAATCAACACAGAATAATGTTCAACAAGCAATAATTTGAATTCACCAATAATAAGTGAATGCGTAATGAATGAATCAATACTACAAGTGTCTGGATATGTAGTGAATTCTGACTCAACCTGTAGACTATTTTATAGTGTTTGTTTGTAATCATTCAGTTATGGAGTTAACAGTCAAAGGTATGCAATTCTTAATTGAAACTCACAGAAGATATAAAAGAACACAAAAAGTACTGACATTCACAGATTTTATCAACTGCATGGCCAGCTGATTGTCCTTCTCTTCGCCACATTCAGCAACTTGTAAGAGAATTCAAAGATGGCATGCAGGTTAGCTTTTCACAGCTCAAGCAATTACTAAGCAAGGAAGACCTTCTAGTGAACTAAGGAGAAACAGTGTAGCACAGGTTGAAGAAGCAATTGAAGATGACAACGACCTCTTGTTAAGTGATTTATGTTACTTGTTAGATTTGTCTGAGAGCATGATTTACCACATTCTTAGGGGAGATTTGGAAAAAATATCAGAGTGTCCACGTTTTTGTCACCAAAAAATTCGAGTATATTCGAGTATATATATTTAAAAAATTTGCACCTTAATAAAAT
>JAYRBW010043948.1:0-11530 GCA_036023295.1 Invenusta paracnida
GCTTGATCTATTCTCCTTAGCATTATTGACTAGAGCTGTAAGCATCTTTCAAGTTAATTGCTAACGCTCTTGTTTTTACTTGGCCTATTCTCCTTAGAATTAATGACTAGAGCTGTTAGCATCTCTCAAGCTAATTGCTGACACTCTTGTTCTTGGCTTGCCTTGGCCTACTCTCCTTAGCATTAATGACTAGAGCTGTAAGAATCTCTCAAACTAATTGCTGACGCTCTTGTTCTTGGCTTGACCTATTCTCCTTAGAATTAATGACTAGAGCTGTTAGAATCTCCCAAACTAATTGTTGACGCTCTTGTTTTTTGCTTGGTCTATTCTCCTTAGCATTGTAATGACTAGAGCTGTAAGCATCTCTCAAGCTAATTGCTGACGGTCTTGTTCTTGGCTTGACTTATTCTCCTTAGAATTAATGACTAGAGCTGTTAGCATCTCTCAAGCTAATTGATGATGTTCTTGTTCTTGGCTTGACCTATTCTCCTTAGCAATAATGACTAGAGCTGTTAGCATCTCTCAAGCTAATTGCTGACACTCTTGTTCTTGGCTTGGCCTATTTGCAAATATATTTATGTAAGATAATATTTTTGTCATGTTTTTTCTGTTAAAGTTTCGTAAATTAAAAAAAAAATCTGTATAATGTAGGCATGATCGTAAATCTCTGTGCATTCTGAAAAAAATAATCAATGCTAAAATTAGAGTCGCAGTGGTTTATTTATTATAAAAGGCACAAAATGAAACATAAACTGTTTTTCCTTGTGAAACCTTTAATTCTATTAACTAGTTGCGTCTTTAAACTATTTCCATCCACTGAAAACATATGGAATCATTTCGGAAGCTTTAAATTAAGTGCTCTATTTTACCATTAGGTTCTTTTACGTGCTTACTATATTTTTATTTTTACTCAAAGTGTGGTCTCTCTCTCTCAGTTATTGGCGGACGAGAGACAGGAGAAGACGGACCTGAAGCGACGTCTGGGCGCCAGAAACCGCCTCATATCCCGCTTGGAGAGGGAGGTCCTGGATCTTAGATCGGTGAGTTCTGCGGTGTTCCTTCTTCATCTCAATAATGCCACTTAGAGTCACGTGCTAATGCCTGCCGCCGGTTTACTATAGCTTTTTAACCATCGAAGTAGATTAACTACTCGAAGGAAAGTTTGTTAGTCTCCATGACAACACATCAGGTATTTTTACTCGTAAATCTTCCAATTTCTCGATTATTCGGACAGCTACAGAAAATGGCGTCACAATTTGAAGAAGTAAGATTGTGGTCAAAAACAAAGGAACCATTTTCTATTATTCAATACACTGTTCTATAATAATATGTTAATGAGTTGGCATATACTATATATTTTAAAATTATGTACGTTGACCACAATCGCAAAATTTATAATATTTTAAATGAAATTATTTTATATTCGAAGCATTAAATAAATCAATAATTCTAGATAATAGATCCTTTTGAATGGTTAACTAAAGGGTTTCCTAGTTCGATAGTCTTAACTATATTATTGTTTATGAACTCCTTTACAGTCAATTATTTCTGTCAACTTTTAATTTTACAATCATAATTCATATTTGAAATTTGTCGTAGTAGATTTCATTTGGGGTTTACAAAATGTCTCGTTAGACTGACCATTTTTATCGTTGTAGTTAAGTAGTTTTTTTTCAATTATACCAAACTATTTTTCTCATGTCCTTCAGAAACTGGAATTACAAATGAAATTGGAATGACAGAAATCTACTCAACGGCAATTCCAGAATTACCAAATTAGTAGAATAGTATACTATATTGAATTCATACATTACTCACTTTTATCCTAGTAGTATAAAGTAACATTTCCTAATTGTTATCGGTTTTAAAGGATGCATAGTCACACTTTGACAATATGACAGTTGTAGTGGCTATTAGTGACGTTGCACAGGAAATTCTTAAGCGCCGACTCGACTTGTTTCTTTCCTTTTTACCTCCAGGTTCTACTGGCTTGTCTTTTCAGTACCGACTGTAAATGTGTTGTGACAGCTTTAATTTTGCATTTAATCGATCGGGAGCATGCTGCAGATGCGTGGTTTAATGTAGTGTTTTTTTGTCTGTTTATATTTCATTGTAAATACGTAGTATTATTACATAATATTGTCATTCTAGTCAAATTTGTCTAAGAAACCTAAGAAAAATGTACTTCAGCTAATTTATATTTTCTTAGAGGTCTTGTCTTGCCTAATGATAATATTCCTCTCCTTCCTTATAAGGCGAATATTTCTTTCGTGAAAAATATCACTCACTACCGTGGATATTTGATTTACTTTATAAACATAGATTGGCTATACAGATTACCTACCAGTTGAAAAAATTAAGATTCGTGTGGTCAAAAATCAAGATTCTTGAAAAGATGCCTAGTTAGTAGAAAGATTGGATGTTTTTACTTTACTAAACTGTATTAATGTACTACTTATTAACTAGATTTATATATAATAGTAGTTACTAGACATATTTGATGAATATCTGATTTAAATCATAGCGTTACTTAATGTGATATTCTGAGCTTTACTTTGATGAAATGAATATACTGAACCAATCGGTTTTCATTGAGTTGTTAAATTAACAAGTCTACCACAATCTGAGTGCTTAATATTTTCAATTAAAATAGTTTTGATGCCATTCTATGTATATATTGTGAATTTGAGAATGTGACATAATACTGACATCTATATTGTTTTTCTTCGGCATCTAATAGTCATTGTTTTATTTTGTTGGCGTCCATTTATGTTTTCCCTCTGGTTATACGTCGCTCTTTTTTCTTGTACTTTTATTGGACTAATTTTTTCGATTTCCAAAGATTTTCGCATTTTGATATGTTTAAACAGTATGTTAATAAAACTGTTTTATATTCTTCCCGACTATATATTTTTTTGTAAATTGGGTTATATGTTGGGGTGTTTATAAAATACTATAATGGTTCAAATATGGTGTTTCTCGAGCATAAAACCGTATTTACCGATCAACTTTTTTTCCCGAATATGATCTCACTTTATTTCTGTGGTCACATTATATATATCAATAATTTTTTTTCTAAGCCTTTAATTAATTAACCCATTTATCAAATAGTTACATTAATTTTTATTTTGTATTGTCTTTCTTCCTTTAATTTTGACATTTCATTGACGAATCGGACAACAGAAAACACATTTTATGAATTTCTTTGCTTATGGCAAATAAAGTTAAAGATCAATCATATTTACAATATTTGGGTACATCATTGTACAATTTTACTTACAAACGACTAAATGGAATTTTCTCTTTTTATATTTATTTCGTCGAGCATGTCGAAAAAATATATGTATCGATTAATTGATCAATAACAATAAAACGTCTGCACGTCGTTTGCCTGTGGCAAAGAACTTAGTTGCTTAGCGCAATTTATTACATAACTGTTTTCAGAATAATTTTATAGTAAAGCGTACTTATAATACGCAATAAGTAACAAATGCTAATATATTAGCTGTAATGTCAAAACTCTAGAACGAGTGAGAAGAACTCTCACGCTGCTAAAACCGTAAAAATGTTTTTGGTGTAATCGAAGTAAGTCCACCATTTTTATGTACTAGTATGGTGTATACAAAGTATTATAAATTAAAAAAGGATAGGATTATATATGCTGAAAATGCATCATGAATATTATCATTTTCTATTGATCGTACATATAATTATGTGGTAATATCCAAGATTCCCTCGTTAAATTATTTTCGCTTTTTTAAACGTTTTTTTTGTTAAATTTTTTTTCGTTTTTATTTTAATAAGAAAAACATAAATATCCATAAGTGTTATTACAAACTTACATATAAAATTATATATTGAATAACAAGAGTGTTTATATACGTTATTATATGTGTACATGAATAACAAGTGTTTATATACGTTATTATATGTGTACACGAATAACAAGTAAAAAGTAATCAGAAATCGTAATAGGGTCTGATCCAAAAGAGGACATTCCCGAAAATGTTCGTCTGTACTACGCGGCGAAATGAAATGAAATTCAATACATTAAAATAAATTGTAAAATAAAAACGAAAAATAATTTAACAAAAAAAACTAAAATAATTTAACGCGGGAATCTTGGATATTACCAATTATGTTATATCCTATTTTCAATTAAATAATTACATCATGTACATATTTCCTACATTGCGTTTCTTTAAATGATAACACATACATCGTGCATGTGATTAAAATAATATGTTATTGTGCATATAATGTGCATAATATACATAATATAATTGTTCTATTATAAATTTTAAAATTAGTAGATTATTTAACATTCTAAATTTTTTTTAATAGATAAATATTCATTTTTTATTTTCAATTAATTATTAAATTTAGGTAGAAATTTATCTTTACAATTATTATGATATATATTTTGTTTACAGAAAGTGCTATACAATTGACAAATTTCTATTTTTAGCTTAAATATAATCAGTTGTAATAATATCAAAAAATTTAAATTAAATTAAATATATTGAATTATCTTAACAAGCTTACAGGTAAAACATGTAAGAATTTATTTTTCTTCGCACATATAGTCATAATGTAAAAATATATATTTATTTTATTTTTGTTAACCAAAATCAAATAAACCGTTGATTAAGATGCTATTTAGATACGAGTAAGGAATATCATTGAATAAGTAATGAATATAAACTGTCCAAAATTGAAACCTACTGCCGCAGTTAAAAATGTCTTATTTTTTAGATTCTTGTGTTATATAATCCACAATTAACGTATTTTAAAATTATGAATTTTAGTAAACCTACATTATATGCATAAAGAAAAATCTATAAAGCCTTTTTACTAAATGGTTGAAGCAAATTTAAAAATATGTAGTTATTTGTTCAGCCAATAATATATTGTGGCAGACTTGGGACTAACATCCAGCTCATCAGTTACCATGAGCCTTTCGATTGTACATAACAAAAATAGGTTTACAGAATTAATTCAAATCAATCAAGTAGTGGTGGCCCTGAAGAGGGCCTTTTATGCGTTCTCAAGGGATGGGGTGGGATATTTGGGGCGTTACCGAGTGAAGATCTACTTGGACCCGGTGTACTTGGTTACAGCCTTGGTGCCCTCGCTGACAGCGTGCTTGGCCAGTTCACCGGGCAAGAGAAGACGAACACCGGTCTGGATCTCCCGACTAGTGATTGTAGACTTCTTGTTGTAATGTGCCAGACGGCTAGACTCAGCGGCGATACGCTCAAAGATGTCGTTCACGAAGCTGTTCATGATGGACATGGCCTTGGAGGAAATTCCAGTGTCAGGGTGGACTTGACGGAGCACCTTGTAGATGTAGATAGCGTAGCTCTCTTTCCTCTTCTTCCTGCGCTTCTTGTCGGTTTTGGGGGCCTTAGCTTTAGACGCCTTCTTCGCGGCTTTACCAGACACAACCTTAGGTGGCATGACTGCTAACTAGACAGAGATTGAATGAGTGTAAGCGCAGCTTAAAGCTATTTATAACATAATGCGCCAGCGAAAAGCTGTCAGATGAGAAATGCCTAGGAAAGCACAATTCTCGAGTGTCAAGTAGAGTGGTATCGATTTGTTTTGTTGGCGGCTTTCAATACAGTCTTGTTATTGGTTTAAAACATGAAAGCTTATAAGGATACTTGGAATTGCCAAATTAAATTGACGAATAAATCATTATAATTTATAATATATACCATAGATACATTAATTATTTTTAAATAGGTACTTATTTTACAAGCATATTTTCTCATTGATGTGGGGTGATTATATTTGTAAAATTTTAATTTTTACATAGTTGTATTGAAGTAGGTATGTGTCAGTAGACTTTTTTTTATAATTTAGCCTATTTTATACATAAAAACATTATGTTTTTATAATTTATTTGATATATAATTTTTATATATTATATAATTGCAATTATAAATTTTAACTGAAATTTATCGGTAGAACCACAGAGTAGAACTGTCTGTACTGGTGTATTTTTTTGTACCTACCTTCTATCTAAAAGAAGGATTAACCAAATGCTATGATTTTACTAGAAAATATTCCTTACCTACTATTATTTTATTATTATTAAGCTATAGGTAAGTGAGAGTTAATTCGCTGTTAAATTTGATACATTTAAATTCTTAAATAACCATGATAATTCTATTCTTTTATTTAAAACTATTACTTACTTTAATATAGTATTTTTGTACATAATAACATATGTATTTTTATTATTGATTTATTATATAATATGTTTTATGCCAAATGTCCCTCTTGTTAACATAGCTTTCCCATATTTAATCATTTGCGTTCTGTCAAATGTTTTAAATTTACATTATGTTATTATTAATATTACTAAAAAAAATTAATTTTCTTTTATCTCAGCTCAAATTGGCGCGAATTTCAAACGAAATTGTAAGTGCTTAATTTAGGAAATGAAGCGTCATGATTTATGCAGCTTCTTATTGGCTGATAAAAAAATTCGTAGGCGTAATTAAAGGGAATTCTGTAAAATCCATATTTGCATTATTCATATTTCCGGAATTCAATTTGCTTTTATGTCCATCCAAATTGTAACTATAGGCTAACAGAACAAAATATATTGCTATTTATTTTTAGGAAACTAAAATTCATTTTTTATAAAGTACCTTTTAAAATTTAGCAGCGCAATCTTCTGATTCTTTATTATTTATTTAAAAGTGCGCAATAACTCAATCATAAAACTAAATATAAATAATAATAATATACAGGTTGGCGCAGAAATCACGCCCCCATAGGGATATAAGATATTGGAATTTAACCTGGAATTTCCAAATATAAATCTAGATCTAAAAATAGCCTAAGGTCACTGGATTTATCGGCGCTTGATTTCTTTTTATGGGGACACTCAAATCCGTTGTGTATTGCCAACATCCAAGAAATATCGACGAACTTAAAGACAGAATCCGATTCGAGTGTGCCAATATCAGTGCCAACATGCTTAACCGTGTTGGAACATCCATCCAAAAACATGTACAAAAGTGCATTGACGTTAATGGTGAACAATTCGAACATATCTACTTTCATAAACATGAAAAGTAAATGCAGTTCAGTTTTCATATAATAGCAGATTTTGCATATATATAAGTATCTCTATGCAGACTTCTGCACCACCCTGTATATATATATAATTATATTAATAAATGTTTATATGAAAAATTATTATTATTATTATATAGGAAGGTATTTGAAAATTCACCAATACAATGCAATCTTAAAATCTGCGTCATTATTTACATATTTGAAACATTTAATGCAGCTCAATCTTAAAATGAAATATAGATGTTTTAGATACAATATTTTTATAAAAAGATATGTATACATTTTAAATTAAATATTATTCATATAAAAAATATTTTAAACACATTTTAAAATTACTAAAGGCAATTTTCGAATCCTTCCTTATATTTATATATTTGAGACAGCTTATAAACGCTCAATCTTAAAAAAAAAAGATTTCATTAAAAATCTAATATAAAAAGATATATCAATACATTATTTTATGTGAAATATTATTCATATAAAAAGTATTACATTTTATAAATTATTCATACATATTCACATTTTAAAATTAACAGTTTTTGAACAGTAGGAACATTCACCCCAAATAAGAAAACTTTATGTTTTATTATTTTTATATTGGAGTGTTTTAACTGCTGTTATTATCACATTCTCCTACTTGTTAGAAACATTTTAACTATGCTCTGTACAATCTTCATAATCCTCTATTATTTTTACGTTTGCAACATTTTAATATAAATGCGCAGCTCAATCTTAAAATAAAATATTTAATTGACTCTATTATTACATAAATATATTAATACTATATAAAATATTAAACAACATCTCCCATTATCTTCGAAACATGTAATTATTGGATCCCTGTGTAGCTTTTATGCTTTACGGTATAATGATCCTCAAATGATATGCCTCTCCATAATTATCAAATTTAAACAATCCAACAGGGTTGAAAAATGCTTTCAAAATAATAAATATACAACATAAATTAGACTAGTCTTATTTTCTAAGCCTTTCCTGATCTCCCTCACTTCGTTTTCTCACTTTAATTGTTTGATCTGTACTCTCATATGTATTTTGTATTGGGGTATATTTTCTATGTAATTTAATAAATGTATATTGTCTGTAAGCTATATACACAGCGAGTAAAATATTCGTTATTATTGTCTGCGACATCTACTTAGAGAACATCCAAATTTATGTCTAAATACAGAATAAAATTTATGATATATTTCCTTTTTACTCTAAAATAAAGTAAGATTATGAAACAGCTTTATCTGCATAACACGTGGTAGGAATTCCCATTTGTTTACGCTTATCCTTTTAACCAATCAGAAAGCGGTTGTAAGTCACTTTCACAGCGGATTAACTTATCGTAAACATAGACAGACATTAAATAAATAAACCGTGAGCGTATTTCTATTTAATTGTTCCATTTAATGTTCATGATTGTAAATTACTTTATATTACTATATAAGCAAGAGGAATAAACACAATATTAGTTGCTGTTACGTCTTATTATCTGATCGATCGTGCTGTTACGTCTTATTATCTGATCGATCGTGCTGTTACGTCTTATTATTATCTGATCGATCGTGCTGTTACGTCTTATTATCTGATCGATCGTGCTGTTCCGTTTTAGGAAATTGTAACTTCGGTGTGATCTTGTGTGTGCATGAATATATGTGCATGTTACATGTTCCGGCAAATTATAAAGTGGTATAACGATTTACGATACGTCACTTCTTTTAAGCTGAAATAATTGTGCGTTCTGTTCTGCTCTGTTTTAAGAAATTGCAACTTCGATATGATCCTGTGTTCCATGCGTTCAGTTTTTTTATTAAAGACTGCACCACATTTTACAATTCAGTTTAACTTTTATCAGAGGCCCTTGGTGTTACTCTGTAGACTCAGTAACAATGGCTATTCCCGAGGATCGGCTGGCTGATAATGGAACACTGGAGCCCCATTTAGTTTGCGAGGAAATGGAAAGTTATACAGATCAACCAACATCGAGGATAGCTTATGAGGACTACATACCATTTTGCGTACTCGAGGAAACAATTGATCCAACACTACAAAGATTTAACTCCTCACTTCGAACCTGCTTAAAGAAGTCAAAGTCTTCCTCTCGCCCACGCTGACCTCTGTTTTGTGTTCCTACAACGCAACGCAACCTTCCAATACTAACAGTCCACTTCTAAGTATCAATTAACGCGGCTTTTTTGCCATGTTTAATTACAATGTGGTCATTTGACACCATTATCTTATTACTTGTTAAATAGTTTGACCTCTCAGTTATCTCTTTTGTGGCTATATCGCATCTGTACGATGTACGTTCCAAAGACAACAAGAATCGCCGAATGGTGGATAACTTTTGGAGCAGAGTGGCCCAAGAAATAGGAAGCACGAGTAAGTAAACACCAGGCCTATATTTAAAAATATATATATTACCTTTGTTATTATTGTATGATTGAAGTAAGAAAACAAGGCAGATATGACGGCGTACAGTTTATTATCAGTGTTCACTTTTTGTTGCCATGGACAGCATTCCAAACAAGTGTATATATCTATAAACGTATATATGTACCTATACGTTGTAGCATATCACCGGTAGAATATTCAACGTCCAATGAGAATGCCCTAAATTTATTTCTCTAAAATAAAATATCAGCGACTTTACTGATAATTATCAGTCTGATAAATTGATGTGAAACGCAATTATTTCTACTGATAAGTATGGAAGCTGATAATTCTGGACTGATAATTATCAGACTGATATTCTTTATGAAACAGGCTCCTGACTTCTTCACATAATATGTCAAACGATACATCCAATTAAACAAACAAGATTCTTCACCAGCCCCGTTACTGGATGCCATTATGATACAGACCATATTAGCGATGCTCTGGCTGTTGTCATTTTACTAATCAATGCCAATGCTGCAAACACTCGACCGCCAAAGCCATAATTTCACGCCCTCTCGCCCCTCGCATAGAGCGCTCCCTTAAGAATTGACTGTAGTGTCGCGACACGTCGGAGTATCGTGAGCAATTTCGTAAGACCCTGGGAGTTTTTCCGTAACGGTTCAGTGTATACGAAGGTACCCGATGATTCCCATAACTGCTGCCATGCCCTGGATGCAGCCAACTATTTTCTCTCATCACGAAGATTCTGGATGGAACACGTTGTGGCACATATTAAGTGTGTTAATTGGCATGCTAACTGCAAAATAGTGCTATAAGAAGCGCTCCACTAGACAAGGCAACAAATTCAGTCATCTCTAACCTCCAAATCAAACGCCGTCCTTGCCAAAACAGACGAAAATCATGTCATCATTGCATCAGTCACGTCATCGACCCCTATAATAGTCATAAACACCGTGGCCACATCTCTACAACACTGAACCATCAAATGCTCACTACTGGGAAATGGCAATAAGCAAAGCTTCAGGATAATCCAGGCATCGAATTCACCATCAGTATTTTTGGCGTCAGTTCAGGCAGGCCTCCATAACTGTAGTCAATGGGGTGCAAGGTGGAAACTCATTTGTTATGTCCTATAAGAATGAAGATATCGCCAGCATTTACCGAGCAAAGAATCACTTCTTCAGCAGCCTGGAAAACAATATATTCTACCATTTAAAAAGATCTGAAATATATTAAGGAAAGGAGACAACTGGAATGCTACCAAGATTTTAATTATTTACAAAACCTGGCGGAATACAGGCGGCGGTGGAGGTGAATAGTCAATGAAGTAACCCAAGAGAAACTGAATTATCTACTGTAATTCGAAAGGAGCTCAAGTCAAGTCAATCTACACATATCAATTCTATTTTTTTATATTGGAAACACTCAAAGTGGAATAAATATACTGCCGTAAACGTATTCTGTTATATTCCAAATTATTTATGAACAGCCTTCAGTTTTACTTGGCTTTATTATATTTTACGCGCTATATTTGATCAATCTCGTCTGATTATTTCTATCGAGTCGTAAACGAATACAATCATTTGCCACACCATTCGTAAATTGTGTATTTCTATTATTAGTAGTAAGAAATAATGTCTTTAAACCATCTAAAGGATATTGGAAATTTGATGAGGTAAGATAATAAACATTTGTTATTTATATTGATAACGTGCTTACCTAACATTAAAAGAGGGTTCAGTTGGATTTTATATTTTGATTATTTAAAAAATATATATATCTAAAAATCATCTCCTGAACTCACAAAGTCCAAATATGTCTTTAATTTTTCATTTGGTCGACCAGATCAAAAGTTATAACCATTTGAAGATTAAAAAAGCTGACGTTTTTTTCATTTTTTAAATGGCATTTTACTATTAGCACTGTGTCAATTTTTGTTGAAAAACATGCACGGAAATTTATCATTTTTAAACTTAAAAAAATGCCTTTTTATTAATTGAACTTAATATAAGTTGAAATATAGTTGTTA
>JAYRBW010043959.1:0-11530 GCA_036023295.1 Invenusta paracnida
TCATATAGGATAGGTTATAACCTGCATGAAAATACCTGCAAAATGATATGATAAAGATATTTAACTGCAAATATAAGCTAAAGATGGTTTTTTAACTGAAAAGTAAGCTTCATATGTATACGCTAATTTAATTATTACAGAAGTAATGAAACTCCCTTTAATACATAATTAAATTTTTTAATAAAATAATTTATATACAATGGAAAATATGACTATTAAATAAATACTAATATTTAAATACAAAATTATAAAGCATTTTCAAAGAATTTAATTAATATTTTTTAAATTATGTGTATGATAGTTAACTGATTTTAGAATTTCCATTCCTCGTACTTTCTATAGGTTTTCCCGATGAAATAAAAACTGGCGACAGACTTTTATCGTTATAATTTTTGTTCTCTAAAATTACTACAGTTAGTGTTATTGGATTTTTCCAGAATAAATTATATTATTGAATACAAAGGGATTTTGAATATAGATATTATGCCCTTGACACATGGGTATAACATTTATTTATACCAATCCACAGAAGTCATCAATACAGGGTATAAATTCGTTGATCCGTTGCTCCAACGGTTGTAGCTCGCCGCTGGGCCAACTTTAATTTTTCCACTGGGATGAGTCATGATCGCTGGACCTTTCTTGTTGAGATGTAATACTTTTCTCGGGGGAAACATAAACTTTTTTCTTTGATTGACGAGGTTTTGTTATTTTTTCTCTATAATTTGTCACCGACGACATCCTCAATGGCATCCATCTGTCTAACATTTTCTGAAAGGTGTTCCAAAACCTGAGTTCTGTCGGTCAAATATATTGCGCATTTACGAAATCCATCGTGAAGATTCGTGCGATTGCCCTCATGTAATTCGTCCAACGTAAGTTTTATCAGTCCTTGGAGTTCACTTTTGGGGATAGATGGCAGATTTCGCCCCTCGTTATATTTCGGAGCAAAAAAGGCCACGTCTAATGGCTGCATCAATTGTGTTGAATTCGGAGGAAGAAAAACACTCAATATTGTGCTGTTCGCAAGCTTCGACAATTTTTAAAGACATGACCCGACAGATTGTCCCCAATAATAGCTTTTCGTCCTTCTATGTGCCTCAATGCTAGAAGGGCAAGAGAAAAAACAGTCTTCAAATGAAGACGCATCAAACCATCCAATTTTAAATCTATATTTACCGAGTTCCTGGTGGTCCTTCCGTCCACGATTCCCAGATGTTGACAGCTTTGTACACAATGTAAGGCGGAAGATCTTCTCCAGCAGCAATTCCTCAGAACATAACCGAGAAACTAGTTTTTGTTGTGTTCAGTACGCGTTATGGGTACTTGCATCCTCGTTTTACCAAACATGTTTTCACTCTAGGAGAGTCAGAAAAATTGATTTCGTCGTAGTTGAAAATATTTGTAAGTGGTGTGTCAAACAAAGTTGTCAAGGATGTTGAAGTAATCAGTCCAAATTTTCGAACTCACAGCTGCTGTTGATCGTTTAATGTTTGCTACTAGGCGACTAGAAAGGGTTGAGGCATGTCTTTTAAGAAAAATCCAGCCCAGTCTGGCCCAGGAAAATTTTGTTTAAACCTGGGCTCTTGTAGGTTTTTTGAGTCAGTATAATACTTAACAAAAGTCTGGAGTGTCCAAAGAATAACCCCATTCTGCGCAGACAAAAAGTTTCGACACAATAAAATTTTTCAAATAGGAAGAAAGCACTGTCTGCCCGCCAATAACTTGTCTGTCTTTTCTTCTCATAAATCTACTCAACTTTGACTTATCATTTCCAAAATGCATTGATACATTTTTTAGACATATTTTGAGACTGTATACTGCGTCGGCAGCCACTTGCGAATTATTGGTTTGATATTTCATTCGAGTCTTTGATTTTGGTTTATATTTCCTTGGCATTTAAAAAAAATCTAAAATTAATTTGAAAAAAAACTATACGTAGGTATACCTGCATTTTTATTTATTCATATCGTTCATCAGTTTTAAAGCCGTTGACTAGACAGATAAATAATATTTTATTTTGAAATATATTAGTTATATAGTTTTTATATTAGACAGAGATTTGATATATACATACATATATATGTATTTTACTCATTTCTGTCTAATATAAAAACTATATAACTAATATATTTCAAAAAAAAATATATGTATTTTACTCATTTCTATGGTTTTGTCTATAATATATAATTTGAAAAATGGGGTGAATTGAGACAGTAATTAGTTAATATTATAATCTTTATTTGTTATATATATATTATTTTATATTCCATATATTATTATCTCAATTCACCCCAATAATTATTGGGATGAATTGAGACAGTAAAATTTACTTTTTTTGTGTTAATATTTCTGCGATATTTTATCTTTGAAATTGAAAATACTCTACCACTATACTATTATATTTTGATAACGAATGAAGGCCGGCCTTAGTTAACAAAAAAACTGTTTGTAGTTGCTCACCTAAACAAAGTTACGCTATTTTCAAAATATATAAAAATTGAAACATTTTGATAGACATTTAAAAACGAACAAACTTTAAATTAATTTAAATAATGAAACATAAACAACTTTTCATCTAGGACACGTACAACGCAACAAAATAAAGCGTATTTGATAAATAATAAATGAGTTTTCATCAAGAGGTTCACTGTAATTATACGCTATTCCATTTCATAATAATCAGTACAAATATATACACCTATATTTTATGAATAGAAAGTCAATAGAATTTCACAAAAACCTCATTAGGCGACTAACTCTAATCCGGTCATCGTGAGTTTTCTCTATAAATAATTAAATCAAATCTATACACCTTAACTTTACATCTAGAGTTTATTTTAGCAGCCAGTATCATTGGTTTTTCCGATAAAACATTGACGGGGGACAGAGCAAATGGAGTTAAAGTTAGATCAAATAGAAACGGCTGTGGTTTAAATCTTAAAGTAGCATATTTTTAAATCAAATGTTGAGAAGGCCATATCAAATGCGTCCAGGCGACATAATGTTGATTAGCTATTTCAATGTATACTTCATGTTTGCTTAATATATCTATCAAAGTCATAATTTTGAAGCAAAAAACGGTCTATTATAAACGGTGTATAAATTATTAAAGCACAATTAAATACAGGATACAGCTTTTCTATAAAAACTAATTGAAATTGACAAACGAGTAGGTACTACTTATAGCCTTGACTAGTCGAATAAGTACAATGATCACATTCATTAATGAACAATAAAGACCCAAATCGCAGGATAGAAAATTTACCGATAAATCTTATCTAAATGTTTGGACCTATAATTAAACTGTACAAAATGTTTCAATAATGAAATTATTTTATTAATAATAATTTGAATAATAAGATACGACATTGAATTAAAGAAGCTTTTAAAATGAAAGAATAAAACTGTTTATATAATTTATTAAATTTAAATTTAATAAAAATGGCGCAAGAAAAGTCATTAACACCTAAAAGTATAAGCCATTTATACACCATATTGACAAAAATAATCAAATAACAATCTATGTATTACCTAACATGTGTCTATAAATACATATATAAATATAATTACACACTAGTATGAATTGCCAGCAAAAACAAATGGTTTCGAAACGTTTGAAAATGCCTAATAATTGTAAATAATTCTAACACTACACAAATGAATGCAAATATAAGTATGTTTGTCTACCAAGAGTTTCAAATTGTACTTGTGGATATTTCCAACTGCAACAAGAGAGAGAGCAATTTTTGTAGGACACAGCATTGTGGAATATTCAGATAATGGCGCTATTACAGAATATCAGTTAAAATGTTCTGTAACATAGTAAATGAGTAATAAAAATAAAATTTATAATTTGGATACATAGTACTAATATCATATATATAATAAAAATAATGTCACAAACATCTATTGTAGGTTTAGGTAAGATTTATCTAAAATATTTAAAATTAAAAAATTAATATAGAGTAAATAGAGCAATAATAAAGTAAAAGAAATCAAAAGAAATAACAAAAATAATTAAAGCTTTTAAAGAAAAAGGCCTTAAGGATGTGTACGTGCATCGAACTAATAAAGCATAAAACTAGTTCATTGTAAACATTGTCAAGATTCCTCTTTCGAGAACTATTATTAATAAATATTACATAATATTGCAGGGATGTCATTTTCTCTAATGTAGAATAGCTAATAGATAAACGCAATTATTAGACAGAAAATTGAAAACAACGATAAGCAGAATTGATTAGTATCAATCCGCTGTATATAGAGATATAGAGAGAATAAAAGAAAAAGCGCCATGTTTTTTGCGTAGTGGCAATAAAAGAAAGCGAGCTGTCATTATGTATTAGACATCTTAGCAATAGAGAAAGTATAACTCATTGATATGTGTTTATTTGTTACGCTGCGTTGTTAGATCTTGTCTGGACTGTAGGATTACAAGCTGTAATGAAAGCAGGGTGGGGATAATGATAAATAAGAAGGAACACCAGGAAATATTACTTAATAAAAATGTATAACTATATACTAAGCTATCAATCATACGCATTTGGATGCAATCCAGAATTTAACATGTTGTATTATCAATAAAATAAGTATACCTTACTCGGAATTGAAAGGTATACCAAGGTTATAGGATTTTTAAATCAAATTTAGATCCCGTTAAAACAAATATAACATAATAATTGAAATTTAGATTGTCGAAACACACAATAATAACTAATTGATATTTAATTCGAATGTATAACATACTTCTTTCAAATGTAAAAGTTACGCATTATAACATTTAGAATTAAGGAAAGAAAAGGTATTATTGTTATAGTGAAATTAAAGTCAGCAATGCAGTAATTAGAGGGCCGTAGTGCCCGATTTATTGCTGCATTGCTGACCACAATTTCACTATACTATATATGTTAACAAATATTTATAGTTTTTCCATGCCATAAATATCTACTATAAATTTATGGATATTTCATATTTCATTTGAATATTTAAAATAATTCAAACTAAATTTTATGAAATCATTATTTTATGAGTTAAATAATGATCATTAATACGAAACTCTAGTGTACCAGATTTATAGATTCTCCCCAAAAAACCGGTTCTCTGATCGATTGATATTGTTGCATCCATTTCGTAGATTGCTTCCAATTCCCCAGGGACCACATAAAGAAAACGGAATACATTGGTCCTTAACGCCTCATCATGATCTTACGAAATCCAAACGATGTCGTACTTTTACTCAAACTTTCGTCCTCTTGAGATTTAGTGTTTCAGTCTGTTCTAAATAGTTAAATAGAAGTAGTCCAGCCTTGTCATTTATTATGGAAATTGAAGACCTTAACTTTATCTTGAATCGAAATTCGATTGTATAGCATTTTAGAATCGTATTGGCAAAATAATAAAATAATTATTCTGGTTGCAAAATATCATTTTTAATATAATTATTAAAAAAATGTTATGTTGTCGAATAAGAATTGCATATAATATAACAACATGTACCTACTCTTGCAATAGCGAATACAATCGTACATTGTTACTATGTTTCTTGTCTGATTCTATGAAATTATTTCTCGTGAAAACATTAGATATTAGGCCGCATTTTCAAATATAATTTAGTTTGTGAATTTTTATTTACATTTTGATGACAGTATCACCTTTATTAAAGATGACTATATGTATATATACATATATACATATATATTTATTTATTTCATATCTATATTTATTTTTTATAATCACTTACAATATGCTGATGAAAAATTATCAGTAACCGCTGTGCAATGTATGAAGAGAAACAAATTATATATAAATCGGTTTGTAATTGTCCGTGTCGCAAAAATGTATATATTGCGTAGAACGAGTAAGATAGTATCTACCAATAGTAGTATAGTACCTAAAAAACGAGAAAAATCTATATTTCTGTACCTATTATATTAAAAGTGAATATTTATGCACATATTCAGAGTTTATATATCCAGTTTGTATATAATAAATATAATCATTGAATAATAGAATGGGGTGAAAAATCTATATACCTACATACACAGACACCTATATATGTATAGATATAAAAAGGTGTGTTCTACATTAAAAAAATAGCCATAAATAAAATAAAATGCAAGAAATATAGATTTAAAAATACACTGTATATCTGAATAACGTATGTATGTAAAATTTGATTGTGTCTATGTTACGTTTCCTTATCTTAATTTGAAATGCAATTATGCCCATGCTTTCATATTTGAAATAAGTACGTCAAATTTGAATGAAATAAATCGCCTAATTACTATCTTGAGTTTCGACAATCTATATTTGAATTCACTATGTTTGAAACGGCGTTTAATTTTGATTGGAAGAATCTATATTATAATTAGATTACTGTTTTTTGAAATTTTGATTATCAAATAAGAGTCACCAATTAAACATAAATAAAAAGACAAAGTAAGTAAAATTCCGTATTCTGCTGATAAAATGATTTATAATGGAATGATTTCTCCAAAAATTTGTATCAAACGTACATACCTATAATCTTGTATTCAGACAAACTTGACAAAAGGATAATAAATAAATACTAAAACATCCCACACCGTATAATATTATAATAAAATTTACTTTTATACTCGTAAAAAATAATAGACTAGTAAATCGTATTAGCTAGGTGAAACCAAAAGTAGGTATATCTGCAGTATTTGCAATTAATAAAAGCGATACCTACCTTATTTGCAATTAATAAACAATTATTAATCTTGAAACAGTGTATTTATTCATTTGCGATATTATATATTTATAATATTAATTATAAATAGACAAATTTGATAATATTTCAAACAATTAAGATAAAACAACACCTCTAATAATTTCCTTAAATATATGATAAAAAGATAACAGAAAAATCAAATTGTGACAAAATTTGAAACCATATATATTTGTTTTACTTTATAGACCATTATAGACATTACCTTATACACCTGTAAATTATTTAATTTCATGGATAAAACAAAGTTAAAGAAATCACCTGTTTTTCTTCCAAAATATCTTTCCATTCCTTGCTGGCAAGCATCGGTATAGCTGCTAGAATGATTTGTTTGGCCTTTGAAGCATTAGTTTTGAACATAGCTAGGACACTTGCAACATCAACCTTTTATTTGTGAGGTGGAGACAAGAGAGGAAACTTTACAAATATTAAAAAATTGCAGTTCTTTCATATTAAAAATGATTTGATGAACATTTCCTAAATAAAGACCAGTACATACAAAATTGAAAAAACTGTTGGAACAGCATTTTGTGTGATGGAGCTCTGCACAGAACGTTGGAATATTTATGTATGTGTTGGACGCATGTCACAACTGTTTGAACAGCTTGGTGTTCATTAACATTTCTGTCTGCACAAACCGTTGGCTTAACATTTTGGACGCAACTTGCGACTGAAAGTTTTCCTTAAAAATTGTGTAATGAAGGAAAATAGGAATTCTTTCAGAAATTCCAAATTTACCAAAGTATTTTATTAACTGTATGAACACACCCTCCATATACGTGAAATGAAGTTATAGTAACTCAGTGGGTAAATTAACATGTAACGAGTTGTAATTAGATTGTAAAATGTTTCATTATTTGTGACTATTAGTACTATATGTATAAGACATTTTTTATCATGAAATAAAAAACTTAATCGCGAAAGTAATAGCCACAATTTTATACAATCGAAGAAAAAATACTAAAATATCGCTCCATTTGAATAAAAATCGGATATATAAACGTAGGGAGCTCGTTACTTATCATAATTGCTCGACGAAATACGAGTGGGGGACATCGAAAGTTAACGCAATTGCCTCCGTATCCGAAGAGTTAGTTCAACTTAGTGAAGAGAAAGAATACCACCAACCGGGAAGCAATTTCTCCTTCAGAAAAGCTGTCAATAACTTTGAGATTTCTTGCAACAGGTACCAGATTATAGATATCCTTTCATTACAAACTATTAAATATATATAAAAATATACGCAACAAAAGAAAACAAAAATTTTATAACACAAATTGTAATAAGTTATTTGTTGTTTAGTATTTGTAATCTAATTTTCACAAAGTTATTTTTGATATGTATCAAATATTAGTAATAATCAAAGATAGATTTACATAAACTGTTTCATTTATAATATTTATATACAGCCCTGTACAATGAAAACGCTGTCACATATTTTTAGAAAAAAATGCAATTTTTTTCCATACAGTTCTCTATGTATAAATAAAATAATGAAGAAAATATGAGGCACGAGGACTACGGGAAATATCCCGTAGTCCTCGATGAGGCACACTATCAAATAATAAATTTAAATGTTTATTAAAAGTCATAGACATACGATATTAAAAATATGGAAAATGCCCTCTGCAATGAAAACTCTTCCCCCAAAACATGTAAATTATACTATTGATAAATTGAAAAGAAATTAAATTGTTAATATATACATTGGAAAAGTTATAATCAATCAATTATTAATCACCACAGTAATTTTAGCCAAGTTAAGTTCCATAGTACTATCATTATCTCGGTACATTGTGGGTACCCACCGCACAATAGCGTACGTAAGCGCACAGTTTGCGTTACTCAATCTGTGAATCTATAAAGATTTAAACTACCTGTATAAATGTGAACGTATACAGCAGAAATCAGATTGAAAACCAACCAAGAATGGACAGTCGAAGACAGGACAAACGTGTTTTTCTCTTGTGAATCTCCTTTTTACCTAGGTTGTATCCCAACAAAGACGGTATGTCAGGCGCCATAGTGTCATTCATTTTAACCCTCGCTACATAAGGCCAAATGTGCACTTCTCAAGTGGAAAGTTGAAGTATGTAGTGGCTTCTCCTTTAACTTACCCAAACCATTTATTCACTTACGAAAAAAACTTCAATGCTCACAGTTATACGTCGAGCTCCTTCAAGAGAATTGTCTCCTTCCCATTGATCTTCCAGGCAACAAGAAGATTTTCATGCAAGGCAATGTAATGTGCCATAAAGCTAGAATTACACTTTTTTTTAAGAAAATCACATTGAAGTCCTCTATTGCTCTGCACAGTCTCTGGACTTGAATCCTATACAAAACCTGTGGGGTATTATTTAATCACAGCAAGATCGCCATATTATACATAGTATATAAAGAATCTGTGGGCTTTTGCAGAGCGTCTTTGGGAGGAAATTTCTCAAGAACAAATTCAACATCATATGCCTAATAGCGTCCGGTAAATCATTAGAAATCGTGGTGCATCTGTAAAGTGCTAGACTTAAGCAGTATGTATTTCAATATTAAGAATACCACTTTCATTATTACATTTTCCATATCTTTCGGTATTTTAACTATTAACATATATATAACATTTAATAAACATGTAATTTTTTCTATTTGATAATGTGATTCAAATGTTTATAATTAAATAATTTACAGACCCGAATGAAAAAGAAAATTAGCATTTATTTTCTAAAATTATGGGGCGGTGTTTTCATTGCACAGAGCTGTATATCTTATCGTTGTACATAATTATTGACATAATATTAACTACGTTTGCATTATAGAAAATCTGATTTTATAAATATATAAATTGTATTAGATTGAATATTTTCATTATTTAGTAATTCTTCTAGTTTTAGAGAAACTTTCAAAAGTTTGAGTTATATTTTTCAAGTTTTGCAATCTACAATTGAATCAAATATTGTGTCTGAAGTGTGTGAAGCGCTATTTGCAGTCTTAAAGGAAAAGACGATTATTTGGAAAAACTTGCTATTACTAATTTTTCATTAATGAAATAATTATGTTTAATAGAGACATTTACATTTACATTAACATAGAACGACTCCTTCATTAATAATAATAATAATAATAAAACTATATTTATAAAGCGCTTAAAAGCATGAAGCTTCTCAAAGCGCTAAATAATCGTTGTTGATTTATTACAGAAAAAGTCAATGACTATTTATTGAAAAATAACGTATTATAGTTTGCGGAGTATATTAAATATATGAAACATATAGAATTACTTATATTAAATATTTAACGATCTCTGTAAAGTACATTAATATACCAGTATATAAAATAATTTTATTATGAACACAAATCATGACGTGAGAAATATTCTGTGTAAAATGATACTCTGAGACAATAATATACATTATAGAGTAATATTTGTCAAAAGTAAACATAATGTACTGGGAGAATCAAAATTGTTGTGAAAAGTACTTTGAAACTGTCCAGATGGTACACATTACCTACCATAGTTGTTCAAAATTAAAATTTTGAATCTTTTTTTGAATGAAAATGTTTACATGCTTGTTTGAAAGTCGAAAACTAGTTAAAAAAAGAATGGCATAACTTGTTTTTCAAGACTTTCCTAACTTATCTTAAAAGTAATACTATTTAAATCAATTAATTAATTTACAAAACTAACTATATCAATAAGTTGTAAAAGAATACATAGAACAATTACTAACATATTTTAAATAAAAACCAGCTTCAAAATCTAAAATAAATATTTAACATTATTTTATACATTTATGTGAAAAATGTATAATTAAGTTAACATAGCTTAGAAAGAGATTAATCATAATATTATATATTTTACTAAATTATTTTAAATTATTCTAATTAGGTTGTATACTTAGTGATTTTGCAGATTATATTATTACTTATATTTTATGCTTATACATATTCATTGATATTCATCAATATTACCATAAATATTGAGAGAATTTTTTATCTCCTGACTGACATTCCTTCAAATGACTTTATCCCCATACTCTTTCGATGAAATGTCAAAAAGATAAGGCGTTTAGACCACATTTCCATTATAGTAGTTTATATTTAATCAATAATAATTGAAAAACCCTAAAAAAATGAGCAGTAGTAAAAAAATCGTAACAGTAGGTATACTGAGAAGGCCAATAAAAAAATATATTAAAAAATGACAGGATTAATCTCTTATTTGGGGATTACATTTAACCGTTTAAGGACGGAGATCATGATGGAATGAATATATGTTGATGAATTCTACAAAAAAAGTAAAAAATATATACTATAAGTCCATAGTTACAATTATTATATTTAACAAAAACATACCAAATATCAAATTTTACATAATGAAAATAATATTATTTAATTTATTATATGGAAAATGAGAGTTGAATACTGATAGAATTATGGCATTTCACTTCAAAATACTACTGAGACATATTTAGAATTGCTTAACTATAATAAGGGACACTACCCGCACGCATATTTACTTTTGACATGATAAATTTCAACCTTTGGTGTCAGGTGACTTCCCTGGGGGTGGAGTCCCATTAGACATTTTCTTATTATGGGAAATGTTGGGAAACAATACCCAAAAGGAAAAATGATAAAAGAGGATCTTTCTGGTTACCGTATGGGATTGCTGTCTGACTTACCTATATTTATGTAGGAGATTAGTAGACAGTAATACCAGGCACCATAGCCTTGAAGATTTATGCATCATCTTTTTCCCCCATGCCGCCATAATTTCCTCTT
>JAYRBW010043970.1:0-11529 GCA_036023295.1 Invenusta paracnida
GAACTCTGAATATTTAAACAAACATATTTACGCTTTTTTGACCGAGTGAACTCTCTTGGTATTATTACTCTATGCTTTTATGCTTCTGTTTCATGAGCGACACTCCTAGTTAATCGATATAATTAATCGATGCATACATGCTCCTTTCAGCGTCCGACTGGCGTTAGACAGGCCGCCTCGACAGTGTCTCCATATAAGCGTGGAGGTCGCGGTCGTGGGCGTGGGCGTCCCCCACTGGTTGCCCGGGCGACAGGGAGAATTGACCGACGTCAGATGACCCTGACCTTTGGAGGCGGCGGCATCTCCACTCGAGGGAGGCTGTTGCCTAGCAGCAGTAGAGGTCCCACCGTGTCGTCTGCAGTCATCGATGTTGATGCGTGGGAGGAGGCGCCTGTGGTAAATTCATTGGTCTCATTCACACATTTTATTATGCACTACATTATAAGTTGTTACATATCAATAAATGCACATCAAAGAATTAGTATTCCCTAATTTTAAGACCAAATATCGACTTAAGCAATGTTAACGTAATATCACAAGTATTTCTATTTGTTTGTGGTTTCTAATATGTGTTTTTACTAAATTTTTATACACTAATTCCATACTACTATACTACTACTATATATTACTACTATATACATACTATATATACTGCAGTTTTAATTCTTAACAGAAAAATCATCTGGTCGTCTTGTTTAATCATTACTGAAAATATTTTTATAATTTAAAATAGTCATTTTTTGTTAAGGGTATGTTGTATATATTTTTCTATTCTGGGTTTTGTGATTTCTTTTACTTATAATTTATTCTTAAAAATGTCTTTCTCTGAGCTTGATTTATTGCTTTATTCCTTTTCAAAATGATGTCTCACTTATATATATGTACATATATTATAATCTGATATTTTTGTCAAATTATCTGTTATCCATCGTAATGCACACTAAACCATAATTTGTCTATACTCACTACCATGTCCGGTCTTACTCCGCAGCTGAAGTTGCATACTATTTAGACTTGCTGTTTCACTTCTATTAACTCCTATTTCCGTGGTCCAGGTTATGTCAGGTGATGTTGGGGGACTAACAGAATAAATCTTGGACGACTTTGGTGGCTGTAATAGTCCCCCAACACCACCTGAAATAACCTGGACCATAGAAATAAAAGTTAATTAGAAGCGAAACAGCAAGCCTAAATAGTATGCAACTTCAGCTACGGAGTATGACCCGACATCCAATCATAAAGCTGCGCAAAATTACGTGACTTCATAAGGAAACAACTACAATAAGCCAGTTTAAATTTAATAGTAGCTACACGTTTTCCGTTTACATATTTGAAAAATGCAGATCTTTACCTTTCGAATGATATAACATTTTAGCAAATTATTTCTTTTTTGCCAAGAAATCTGCGCGGAATCGTGATACATTCGTCCCATTTTTGCATATTAAACGCGCTAGTCTATAAATAGCTTTGAAATTTCCCCGTCTCGGGGCGACCGAAGCTTGCATACTAGATTTCAATGAGTCATCATAGCCGTGTCACCTCTATCTAACTCTCATTTCTATGACCTGGACAAACCCTTTCAGACTACTAGTTACTCATTGGACTGGCACAATTACCAGCGTCTAGGAAAATTATCTTGGGCCACTCGGAACCCACCACCTCAACGTTTACAGTCAGCTATAACTGTATCGTATTGGGCCACCTTCGCTCGCAAATACATATATATATATATATATATGTATACCATTGAAACAGTGGTATTGAACTCTTTCAGTCCAAATTACTAAAATAAGACATTAATGAAGTCCTAATTTAGTCTTTTCGATAACTAAACTTGCTACAACTATATATAGTGAGTAGCTCAGAGTAATTATACATAGAATTTCGCTCTTATTGATTCTGTATGCAGTTTTATACTACTATTCGTCAACCCAAAAGCTTTTGCAAAATAATGGTTCTAAAATTCACAGCAATTAAATCCTTTATGCAGTAAAACAAATTTAGATACACAGCCAATGAATGATATATTACAGACAACTTACGTATGTTACAATTGTATGACAATGTATATTTTGTTCTTAAAATGAATTTAATAAAAATATTTAACCCTATTTCTAGTCTACGCATTTACATCAAATTCATTTAAATAAAACGATTTTATATTGACAAAACTGTACAACGCGATGCATATGAAATCAATAAGAGTCAAAACTCTATGTATAATTACTCTATGGTGAGTAGTTTCAGTTGCCTTAGAAACAGCGTTATGCTAATTCCTAAGAAATAGCGACCGTACCGGCAGGGTAGGCAATTGGACTCAACGGCTAAACATACAAGTCAGCTAGTTTCTTATTTAAAGCAGAAATATCTTCCCGATTTTTTTGTAAATATCCCGAGATTGATAAATACGTAAGTCTATGCATACTAAACGTTTAAGCAAAATTGTTTCATCCCCCATAAAGTGGTATATCACGTGTCTAATTAGACAATAGGCACGTCACTTTTCCATCGATTAAAATATCGATTACACTGTATTGATCCCTTCTACTCCAGGCGCCACCGCCGCTGCCAATCAGAAAAGACGCTCCGACAGCTGATCCCGAACCAAGCCTGATCTCACGTCCTTTCTGAGCGGGAAATCCCTCCCTGAACTCAAGGGGATACTGCGAAGCTGGGTGGAAACGAAAGGTGGTAAGTCGGCGCCACTCGCATTCCCTCTCACTTGATGTCTGGCAATGTTTGAAGAATTAAATATTATTTAGTAACCAGACTTTTCTGGTACAACTAGTAACAGATAACATGATAGTTTTGTGCTCAACTAGGTACCTACTGATAAAATAATAAGCAGTTACAATATGTATTGATTTTCTGTAAACGAAGTTAAGGCTATAAATACAATTAACATATTTTGTGCGTTTTTATGAATAAGTCGGCCCGGCCCGCCCCTTGGGCATAATTTTCAACTAGATAATATTTTTTGAAAATAGCCCAATTTAGGGATAAAGTCCCGTTTGTTCTTCGCTACATTGTTATGGAAATCTGAAAGTTGAACAAATAATTTAAGTGAAAATGTCGCTAACCGTTTTTAATGAAATTATAAAACTCCTGCCTGCAACACTTAATAGGCAGGAATTCATTGAAACTTAATGTTATTTATCGTAAAATTTACAAGGTTTTTTAAATCAATATTCTTAAATGTTGCACAATTTATAAGTTGTCTAAAATGTAAACATTAAATCAATGGATTTGAATTATGCAAATTTATATAGCAATGTATTATTAAATATGTATAATTTTAAACCGATTTAAAGGACTGAAAAAGCTCTTTATATCCGAGTTGAATTGCCCAACCTGAGAATGTTAAAAAATACAAATTTTTTGTATGAATACTACTTTCATTGTAATATTAAATAACATAACATAACATTATTAAATTAATCTGCAGAATTGAAAGTTGAATGCAGTTAAACCGACTGCGCGCATTCAATATCATATTAGTATGAATTTAGAACTTATGTTTTTGTTATTGTAATCCATAACATTTACCACATTGATATATTGCTGTTATTCAGAATTAAGAATTAAGTGAATAATATTTGCTGCCCTTCTTTAAAGAATTTATCCTTTATTTAATTCCAAATATTCTACATAAAATATAAACCAATTTATAATAACATAAAATTCTTAATCTTTCCAATTTGAAAAAAAAACCCGATATATTTCTATAAATGTGCCACTTTAGAGGCTATTTGTAAACTTTCATACGTAAATGATGTATTTCTCTTTCCTTCTCTTCTCTGATAGGACCCCAAGCCGTGGACGAGGCCTACTTCACCGATTTCCTCTGCTTCTCAGCCAATCGGAGTTTGGAGCGGGTCTGGGCCGCCCTTATCCACCTGCGACGTCTCCTCAGGACCACACCCTCTGCCCTCTCACACCCCAAGTGGCGTCAGGCCTTCCAGAGAATCCGCCACCGAGTGCAGACTGTAGTTCAGTCCCGCTACGGTGCCCCACTGGCACTTCCCCTCTCCCCTCCTCCTCCACAAGACCAGTCCTTGTGACAGGAGCATTTATTTGACACGCCAGACGAGCTATAAGTAGAATAGGGGCGACACGCGAAGTATGACAATTCCGGCACTTTGTGGCTTGTTGCATAAGCTACTTGTTGTAAAAAAAACAGAGTAAATGCATTTACGCTTTGCCGGCATGTATGTATAAATAGGTCAATACTGCAGCGCAAATGAGTTTGTTTAAGGAGAGTGGTCGCCAAGTGGGTCGCACTTCCGCCTTCAAATCCGAAGGATGCAAGTTTGAACCTCGGAACATACTCCTGGCTTTAACAAACTGATTTTGGCAAGGACCTATTTATCGATTGATTAGTTTTAAATCTATGGCGACTATGATCAATGAAGGCACTTATACATTATTATATCGACAAAGTGTAAATGCCACCGATATAATATTTAAATTATTAAATTGTTGCCATATTTTTTAGGAATTTGTAGTGCATAAATTAAATATTATCAATTTAGTTAGCGACAAGATGCAAATTCATAAACATTTTCTAAGAAAGTTTTATATTCCGTTTCATAAAACAACAGTTAGTGAATGAATTGGGTATATCAGTTAGGATTTACACTCTAAAAGTTGCAACACGCTGATCATTCACCAGTTACACCAACATACATAACAATACATATATCTATTTTAAATATCACACAGACTTTGTAAATCCATATTACACTGCTATATTTCACTGAATATTCACTGTCTATTGCATTCAATTAATATCTATCTACCTAAACAACTCGGTGGCAATCAAGCGCATAGCAAGGCACACTTTTATATTAGATGAACGCAGTTTACTTTTGCGGCAGTTACATTCAATCCCTCACACCTAAGCCGTTAGTGTTGTAGCATGCTTTAAATATTAGATACAAGAAATACACATTTTGAGCCAAAACAACTCTTTATGGAATGTCAACGTAGCCGAGAATTTCAACAAGAAGTTGCGAATGGTGCTACTTATTATAATTTGTTGCAAGAAGTATGTTTACATGCAACAAGCTACTGGCCATATTGAATGGATTGAATGGGAATACTCAACTCAAAATAATACATCGCCTTTTCCCGACTTACATTAGAAGTGTTTTACTCCTTTAATCTAATTAATAGTTTCAATTTTCGAGAAATCAGAATGCTCTTTTCTTCCAAATGATATGTAAACAGAACAGCTGAGGCTGTAAATATAAATACCTATTTTATTGTATCTGTTTTACCTGTGTAATCAGGTGATTTTGCCCTTTTAAAAATCTAGAAATAGTGTACACAAACAATATTATCATTTTCCTGTCCTAATTGACTCTTTTATTTTCACCCAGTGAAATGTATTATGTTGAAATTAACTACCTTTACTGTAATTTTGAATATGTATTTGTATTTATTGCTGACTTTTTACTATAATTTTTCTATGGATAACTTTCTTTCTGTCAAAGAGTGTCTTTATATTTTGATTTACAGGAATTCTATAATGAACCTTGGAATATGGGGACCATCACCTTTCTGAGGTGTTACTATTTTTATTGAGATTTCTATTTTTGCATTGGCTTTTATTTTTCTTTAATAGTACATAAAAATTTGTAGATTATATTTATACATTTATCTTTCAATAATTTTTCGTTCCGTATTTAATTGTATAAGTTTGAACAATTTATTGTGATACACTATTTATCTTTCAGCACTAATGCGTACATCTAGAACTGCGTGCATTTTCATGTTTTAATCAAAGAACATAGTATGTTATTCTCTCTTACTGGATTCTTTTCAGAATACATTTACATAAAATAATATAATGCAATTAATACCAGTTAAACCTTTACTTATTATTATATCTATTGCCTACTGGGTTAATACTGTAAAAAGTAAGGAATATTTAATTCGGCGGCGCGTATAAAGTCATCGATAATATCGTTGTATTTCTTCACTGCTTTACACATGTTCTCCTTTATTTAAGAAGATTTATAGTTATTATTTATTTATTGTGCTTTATTTAAGTAGAAATACGTATATATAGACAGCAATTATAACAAATACATTATTTTAATAGAAAAGGGTCTTTTTTGTATATTCAGTCCAAGCAAACTATTTTAGTGTTTTTAATGATTTAATATATGAAATACATATCCCAAAAAAAAGAATTTCATCGATAGCTATGCAGAAAGATTGCATTTCTTATCTAAAAGTTGTATTTTTTACCCATTTTCGAGAAAAGGATGCATTATTAAGACGCGCGGTAACTTCTTGGGGGTCCATAAAAGTGAACATAACTTCATTGCACATTTAAAAATCCCAGCAAAATGCAGTAGGGGAACCTTAAAACTCCATCCTCACAGGGTGGCTCAATTTAGTGCACAGAATTCTTTGTTGAGCTTCGTTTTGCCGAAATGCGCAGACATCTCGCTAACCAATAGTTCTTCAAATCTGAGTTGAAAGAAAGTGTTCAGTGCAGTATGTTCATACAAAAAACTAGATGAATTAACCAAGCCAATTATTACTTTCGATAACAGTATAAGTGTTTTAAATCTATTACAGTGCTGAGCACGACGAATACTACATATTATATAGACCTCCAGATTCGGGAGTAAAAAATCTTACACCGTCTACATACACATTATGAGTTCAATGGAACAAAATTCGATCTATCAGACATCTAAATTAGCAGAAAAAAATCGTGACAGCATGCTGCACATTTATTATGTTGAATTATGAATATGTATATTGTTATGTTCAAATCGACATAGAAAATTGGAGGCATGAATACATTCCTCAAGAAATCATGGGGGTAGTGTAAATTAGTCGTGACAGAATTGGCATATTTTCCACCCTCATGTCTGTGAGACACCCAGTTGCTATGAGAATCACGATTACCGAATGATTTATGAATAAATAATCTTCAACTATTTAAAATATATTTAAATAGATTTTTGCGGCAGTATTTAAATATTATATATTGCAGGCATACTGCTGGTCCAGAATATCTATTTTATAAAAGATCTCTTTTATGAGGAACAATTATGAAAATATATCTTCTCTTTTTGCTGGTCGCTGTATCCATTTCGCCGATTTATGGTTCCAGTAGAAAAAACTATGTAGTGAGCAAAAAAGCGTCGATATTTACTCGCTTATGTAAGTTGTATTTGTGTCATATTTAAGACTGTTCACGGGTTTTTATATTTCGATAGAACAATTTTATGTTATATAAGCGTTTTAAAACGAATGCCAACAATATTAAATTCTGAAATAATTAAGAATAATATAAAATTATATTTAGGAAAGTGTAAAAATTGGTAAAATTAAAGATTATTATCACTTAAATTTAGCGTAGAAAAATGGAAAGGCCAAATTGAACTTCTAAAAGCGTTTTATACTGTTAATGTAAATATTTTGTGTTAAGTATATATATATAGTATCAATATTTAAGTTTCGATCACACTATATCAAGAAATAGTAATTGCAGGGATTCATTGGATAATTGCAAACTATTTGAACTGTCTACTTTGTATCTTAACTTCACTTGATTTATAACTATTATTTGTCATATAAGCATTTCTTAAATAAATTGATATATAGTATTTATTGCAATTTGAAATCAAACATTTTAAAACAGTCCAATGGAACCAGGTATTGAAATGTCCGAAACTATTTTTGTGTGTTGTAGTTCCGAAAAAATTGGTGGGCATTATTGCGTAAAATATGTATTTGCTACAAATTTATACTGACTTCTATACTAACTCAATTTTTAAAACAATCCGTGGGGAATTTACAAATGACCAATCTTTGTTATTCTTGTCAAATCATATAAATGTATTAAATATCATAGAGTAACAGTAACAAGATAAATATTGATATTATGTTGTAGTATTATAGCTAGAAATGCCAAATATTTAAATTAATGTTAAAACTGAAAATATAAAAAAATGGTTTTGACACCCACAATGCATCATGCCATGATATTTTTAGAAATTGATAGTTCTGTCAAAGAAGTATAGGAACCCAATACATCATTTAAACATACTGTTCTCCACATTCCATGCGAAAAGTTGTTTGCATCCCATACTATAAGACGAGGATTGGCAGTGGATTAATACACTGCATTGTGTAAATTGACATATCCACTAACTTTAAATGTGTTCAATTCGTCGGTTCAAATTATTTAATATCGATATCATAATAATATTCATTATAGCGTGAAACAAATGAGGCTGCTCGATCTTCATGTTTAGGTACTTCATTATTCTCTGCAAACTTTCACCAACTTGAGACAGAAAGTTGGCAGACACAAGAGAGGAATCCCCATAAAATGTCTAAATTACTAAATTTTAGAGCAAACGACCGCAGATATGAATTTTGCAACTGGGCAGACGAACACTTTTTGCGTGATAGAAATTTACCTTCCTCTGTATTGTTATTTTCCGTCGAAGCCAGGTTCCAATGTTAATGATGAAGTCAATCGTAGTCAAATGTAGGCTATTGGTCAGCAGAGAGTCCAAATTGAATGGATCCGATGAAAGAGCAGGAAATCGCCAAAGTGATGCTACATATGGGCTGATCAACGAATTATTGGTTCCTTTTTTAAACGTCAGTGTAAATTCTAATGCCTGTTTGAAAATTCTACCTAGACAAATAATGTCCCCATTGCAAGAAGAGACCTTCCAGCTTGGGTTTAACAAAATGGTACTCCAGCGCACATGGTTATTGATGTGAGTCAGTGGCTAGATACACAATTTCCAAATCGCTGTGGCACTTTTGAATGACCACCAAGTTTGCCTGACCTTGCAATTTTTACCAACAGGACCATTTCAAACAACAAGTTTATGTAAAAAATAAGATATTTAAAGTTACACATATCACTTTGTTGTAACAAGATATCTGGAGAAGTTCTGAGAAATTTATTACGAACCAGAGTTGACCTGGTTGATAATATATAATTATGTCACATTGTAGGTGGCGAACAGTTTGAGCATTATTAACGTTCCAATTTCACTTAATTCTCGCTGATTTTTTATGTTTGCTTTTACTCTTAATAAACACATTTAACATTGAATGCGGACACATGCTTCTTATTTAGTTATCATTAAATAGATTTTGGACACCACATAGATTTTATGGCCGCGTATAAATATCATCAGAAATTGAGAGTCGACCCTGTTAACATTATAAATTTCGGACAAAAACCTGAATAAGCCAACTTTTAAATAAATAGTTATAAGATAAAGAGTAATTGTTGACATTAGAATTCTAATGCGTATGATGCCAAATTATTGGTCCATACGTGAGATCTAAATTCGATATGAGTTTTCTTTGCCAGGCAGGTATAGCCCTTATAATCATTCATAACTGTATAGACAATACCTTCCTCTATGCAGTGTGCAAACCAGCGGCCATCAAAGTCTTCTCCACCACTACTCGGAAATGTCCCTGCGGCACTATACGCAAGTGTGTCCCCGGAGACTGCAAACCAGGTCCCCGACACACCACCTGCACCAACAAGTGCGTCAACAAGAACCGCATGTGTGCCCAGCCGAGCTTCTACTACATCCACTACTATCGACCGGGCGCTTTCCGTTGTCGAGTCTACGCCTACTGTCTCTACTACCTGCGCTGCGGAAATGGTAGCAAGGACGCCTTCACCTATGCACTCAAGAAGTGTCGGCGCGTGAGTCTACGTCGGTTGCTAAGGCCCTTCTTGCGTCGTCATGCCTACCGGCGAAGGAAGTACCGACGCGTATTTCAGCGAAAACATCAGCGAAGACATCAGCGCAAACGTCAGATCAAACGTCGCTATCGGAAGTATTGATTTGAAGTGCGGCTTACTTGCATAGACCGCTAACGTAATTTATGTATAATTACGTAATGCAGTTGGTACATAAAGTATCGATTATTATATCTAGAGCTCTAGAGGTTGGTGTATTATATATGTCATTAGCTATATTTACTGAAGCATGCATGGACATGTAATATTTTGAAAATCGAGACTTTATTGGAAATAAACATTATTTGACTAATAAAGGCTGTTCCACACATCTCTTGTATATATTATTCATGTGCTTCTCTTATTATAGTGTATACGTATTCAATTCCATTCAATGATAGAATTATAATTTTGATATGAAAACTTAATGAATGTTCAAAGCAATCGTAATTATAAGCTAAAAAACATTACTGCGAGTGTTTTCAACGTCTTTAATAGAAGCTGGAAGTATATACAGAGTTTTCCTACGCAAAAATCATAGATAATGTTTTACTTTGTTTATGCATAATATAGATAGGCTATCTGAAAAAATGACTTAACACTTTAAAGAGGTAAGTTTGTGGTAACAACATATATGTAGATCCTTTCTATAGGCATACGTAATAAAAGACTAGTAAAATACAATATTGATATATTTTTAAGTACCTAAATCTTTTCTATAATAATATGTAAATGAGTTGACGTATACTTAGTTTTACGAAATAATAATCTTAACCACAAACGCAAAATGCGCAACATTTTAAATGGAAATATTTTCTAAGTAATTCGAATTCGACAGGTCTCTTTCAAATATTAAAAAATATAATCTTATATAAAATATTTCTGCGTTAAAGGTGAATTTTATTATCTTTTCAAATATACATATATACACCCCCGGTGGATGAAAACGTTGTACTTAATTTTTTATAACGATTTTTAATATTATCTGAAGTACACAAGTTATTAAGTTAAATTTACCCACGCAACCCTAGCAATTATTAACCAGCACGATTGATTTTCAACGCGCCGCGCCGCGCTGCTTTCGGTGTGCGTTGCCCCATAAGATTTAATGCCTTTTAACTTGTTTTACCCGCTGTGCTGCGTTCAGTGTGCATAGGCCTTTGGATGTTAGAATTAAAGGGAATCCTATTAAGTCCTGGTATTAACTAATACCGCTCCGTGCAATCCACCCTTTGTGCACTATAGTGTGGAACAATGCTGAGTGCATTGTGCTATGAGTACAGCGCAGTCGATATATTGCACAGGTATTTATGGTAAAGGTACATATATAATTAATGGAGTAGGTACTAAACAGAGGCCAATCAATATCAGAATAATAATAATAACAATGGACAAAAATATCATCTCTAATTTCTTATATTGGTCATTAAATATTAATATTAATATTATTAAACTAAAAATTAGTCATCGCACTTTTTCTAAACAATCAATAACTCGTGCATTGAAGTATTTTACTTGACGATAACAGACTATTCTTATACATAGGAAATCGTAGTCATTTCATCACCAATCACATGTAACCTCCGCCTCTGACCAATCAACGTTTAGTATACATAACACAATCATATTATTCCAAATATTTAGTTAGGAAGTTGAAGTGTTGGAAAATATAATTCCCATTTTACTTTTCCTTACTGTTGTGTGTATGGCGGCCGAGGAGGTCCAGTATGGTTTACCTGGTAAATCTCTAAGAATTGCCACTCAAAACGAGGTATACG
>JAYRBW010043981.1:0-11528 GCA_036023295.1 Invenusta paracnida
ACCTGTAGCTGCCTTTTGTAATTATCTACTTGTTAGTTTATTTACAATAAAGATTATCTTATCTTATCTTATCTTATTGTTATTAGTATTCACCAAAAAGCCATATGATTCCAAAAGGTAAAGAAGAAGGACCATTTAAATGATTGATTATAAGGAAGACAGTAAACTCTAGATTAGAAATTTGCCAGATTCTTGCAGACCTGCTCATAAAATAGTGCAAAAACTTGGGGGGGGGAGGAAATATCAACAGAAGTGTAGAAAGTATTCTTGAATTGAAGTCTTGGAACTTACCGCGAGCAAACAGAGTCATCCTCAGCATGTGTGTTGGGCTCTTCAACAGTCCCGTTGATGAGCATGGAGACGCTACTGGCCCGTGAGAAGCTACTCAGGCTCCCACCACCGTTGTACATCTCATCCGTGTCCTGAATTTCGCACTGGAGCGACCGCAATCGCCTCTCCGTCTCCAAGGTGCGGTTCTGGGCCACTTCGAGTTCATCGCGCGCATCCCGCAGTTGGCGCTTCAAACTCGACAACTTCTGGCCGGTCACACGGTCGCTCGACTCCATCGACTCGTTCTCCAACTGGAGTTGGAAAAGGCGGGCCTCATGTATAGGGAACTATTCATAGTCACTACTACAATCAACTATGTCTGCAATGTAAGGCAGATGTAAGGCGAAGGATGGCCAATAGAAATGTAGAGCATCGCTTGTTATTGACTTTTCTATATATTGTCTCCGGCAATCAATATCAAAAATCGATATTACATAAAACACTCGGTGAGTAATTTGCCCCGGCTGGGATTAGAACCCGGGACCTTCTGTACGCCAGACCAACGCTCTAAGTCAATTGTCACAGTCACTTTTGATCACAATCAATTGTGATTACAGTCACAATTTGTCTTAGTAATAACGTAAAGTTATTTATTACGTATATTAATTACTGCAAATATATATGTACCTATATTAAGAAAACGTAATGGCAAAAACGAAAGTAATGGTACTCTTCAAATTAAACTCTTGAATGATAAAACATAATGTCAGTGAAAAGTGTTAATCATTTAAAGGATTACGCGTTACTTATGGATTTAATGGATTACTTTTAAGCCAGTTTTTAGTGAGTTAATCAATTTTTACTTTTATAAACATATTGTTAAAAAAATCAAACATTAATCGATATTTTATAATTATTACATTTAAAAGAGTCAAATGCAATTAAAGTGATCAGAAATTGGGATCATGTTTTAGGTGGTTCATCTGTTACTATAAATAACGAGGATTAATTCGCGGGAGGATGCAATAGGCAGGAAACACAATTAAGGTTGTTATAAACGCTTTAATTTTAATTAAATTTAGAGGACTAACAAAATATTTCTAAACACATGCTTTGCGATTGTTTAACTTGGTTTTAAAAACACGTTTTATTAACTCCATTAGACTATAACCCGCTGTGAATGCAATTTAGACTTTTTTATGGAATAGTAGTCATTTCTGAGGTTGCATATAAACCACCATTGCAACTGTTAATGCTAATAAAATGAATAAACTCTGTGCTGGCCCACCTGCAAGACATCGGCCCTCTCCTTGAGCCCCTGAGAGAACTCCTTCTCCTTGCGTAGCTTGCTCTCAAGTACTCGGACCCGCTCCTTCAGCCGGTTCTGCTCCGTCATCATGAGGGACTCCTGGATCTCCAGTCGCTGCCGACTCTCCTGAACCTCGAGACGCGCCGCCTCCCGACATCCTCGTAGGGACTCCAGGTCCCTCTGTTGGTTGGCTATCTGCTCGCGATCGGTGTGGTGCTGCGAGGTCCATGCCTCGAGAGTCACCTGAGCCTCGTGGCAGTCCTTCTGGCTGGTCGAGAGTCTCATCATCAGGCTGGACTTCTCCTTCAAGGCGTGCTTCAGTTGGCCCTCCGTCTGAAGAAGAATTAATAATAAGCCAGCGAATAGCTTAAAACCTGCTTTACTGGCATTACTAGAGCAGGGCCAGAACACACCCTTGAGAACCATTGAGAACCTTTCAGTGCCCTTGGAAAACCCTTAAATTTCATTATATTTTGTAAATATTCTTTTTTGTGTCAATTTAAGAAGACCACATATTATTTGCTTGAAAGCACTTATTTCTTATTTTTTTAAATACACTCGTTAATGAATATATTTAAAACAAGATGTAATCACTTTTATTGTAGTTTTTTATTGCCTAATTATTGAATAATTGTTACTATTATTATCAATATGGATTTTAATTTCTTAATTATATCTAAAAACACTTAATTACGTTAAATTAAACATTTTAAAATTCCCCTTGAATTGCAAATGATAGACCCTTGAAAATTTGTTAAAAACCCTTGAATTTCAAATGGATGGAAGCGTGGGAGACCTGATAAAGTTAAAAATAGGTTTTAAACACTGTTAAGCAAATCACTTCCGGAAATGTATTCTAATTGTGTTGGAGATACATAAAGCTACCTTTGAGAGCACTTAATCTTTTATTCTTCAAATAGTATATTATCTGCTTACATAAACACATTAACTCTGATTAATTATTACCCCTGTAGTTGTTAAGCATGTTCTCATCTTATTCCTGTCTCGATTATTGAAGTATTATATATTTTAAAAGTTTGCGTTTCTTAGGAAATATTTACACAATTCAACAAGGACCATATACGATTATAGTGCCGTCCTTGACCTACATAAAATCCCCACTATATTGATTTGTTATCTGCTGTATACACTTTTAGTTGAAAATGATGTGCTGTAAATTCTAATAACCGTACTGGATATCTAAGCTTTCCTTTTGAAGGAACCAAAGATCGACTTAACTCTTTTCCAAGAGATTAAGTCATATTTATATTTTCTGTAAAATTTGTCATTTTCATTTGAACAATGTATTCGTATTATTTCTGATTTCATAAAAGATTTGTATTAGAAATATATATAGATAAAGTCTTTGTGATTATTTTAACACAATTTTTATTACATTAATTGTAGCTATTTTTAGAATTTCCATAACAATTCCTCTGCATACATATATAGAGAAAAGGCAACAGTTCTATCAAAGTATTTATATCAGCATTGCTTTGTGTAGTGTAAAACAGCAACATTCATGTTATCTTTAAAACGTTTTTTTGTTGTTGTAATATTCAGTTTTATTATTTTTTGAAAGATATTTAGAATTTCTGCTATGGTTGACAAGGTATAAAAATATGTGTATAAAATGTATAAAATGTATAAAAAATAAAATTTAGTTTATTATGCAGCCTGCAAAAGTTTAACAAAAATAATTTCTCAAAAATATTGTCAAAAAATCAATAAATGAAAAAATGTGATATTATTAAGGTGTTTATATAATTAAATATTGACACTTTTAGCTCTAAAAAGTTAGATGTGTACAAACATTCTAACAAATATCTTTATATGAGTATTTCTTGTGTATTTTAGTTAAATAGATCAAAATATTTTTCCCACTTTTTAATCCGCTATATATTATTTCTCTCTGTGCCAAGACAGAAAAACCAACTGACAAATAGCAATTAAATATAAAATGCAAGTGCTAAAAAAACTTTTCGTATTTATTTAAAATACCAACTCAGCAATTTTAGTGGATTTTGTTTACTTGTTGATAATTAGTTCTGTATGTTTAGTGGGTATAAAATAATAACTTATATTATTTTATATTTTTATAAAATAAATATTTAAAACTTTGTGCTAGTACTAACTTGTGTTAGTAACAACTTATGTTGTCATTTATAATTTATAGATAATGAAGTAAAATAAGAAATGTTTAAATTAAAAAAGTTGTATGAAGATATTTTTAAAAATGGTCGTGCGAAATTCCTTTTTATTTACTAAATTGTGTTTTCTAAACGGTATTGCGTCACTTACTCGCATTTTCACTAATTTACTTTGTTTTAGTGGATTAATTATTTATATTTTTGTAATCTATTATTTAAAATGTGTTTTTATCGCCCTATATTGAAAGGCTTGTCCTGTGTAACCAAACATAATAACATCTCTTTTATTGTATTTCACAAAGACTTTACTGTATCTACTTGACTTTGTTTACTATTTTAAAATGTCAACTCTTTGGACAACCTACATCTTCAAGGAGTGTTGAAACGGTGGAGAGCTTCTGCCGGTACGACTCGTACTGCGCCTGGATCGTGAGCTTCTCCTTCTCAACTGCAGCGAGTCGATCCTCCAGGATTTTCAGCTAAAACAACAAGAGATCGTCTGTTAGCAAGAGCTCTCACAATTCTCCTAGCAACAGTAACTAAGCACAGCAAATACAAGGAATAGGCTCACGTCTTTAGCAGAGTTGTCTTTACTCTTTGATGATTTGTACTGTTCAATTTCCAGTTGACACATCTCCAGTTCCTTTTGAGTGTTTTTGAGTTCCTTCGTGAGTTGATTCTCCCGTTCGTAGAATGAGTCTGAAAGTTGGAAATGAATTGAAGTTCGATTATTGATACTAACATGAATTACTTATATATTTTATTGCAATCGTTATAGCGTGTTTATTAACACGTCAAATGATATTTTTTAAATTTTGTTACTTCAAATTTAGTTATACTCAATTAATTTTTTAAATATATTATGTATATTTATTAATACACACTAATATATGCGTTGCCATCACACTACTATTAACACCTCACGCGGTATCAAAGCGCAATTGTACAGTTTATCAAATTAATTATGCAAATTAACAATGTTCTTAATCTAAGGAAACCAGTATAAAAAATCAATTGTAACAAAACATTTTATTACAATATTAATCGTAAGATAACTTCAACGTATTCGCAATTTATGCATCTTACTATATATATACTTTATTATCTCATAAGACTTATAACTAGGTACATACATATTCTGTTATACACTGCTGTATTCAAACCAACAATTTTCGAATAATACCAATTACAGAAAAAGCGTTCTTGTTAAAATTAGTTATCGAAAGTGTGATTTTGACGGAATTTTTAAATTAAACATGCCATAAATATTTTAGTTATATATTACTTATAAGTGATATGAGTAGGGTATAATAAATTGTAGCTCATTTTAAAAATAGTAGTTTTTGCTTCATATCGTAAGTTGTTAAATTACAGAGTAAACACTTTTTACAATAATATTTTATAGATAGTCATATATTTTAAAATAATTGTTCTTTTTAGATTTAACGACAGACTGTCTAAACTGTATACACAAAATGATAATATATAATAAATCATAACTATAGTTTATTAATTTATTTGATAATACTGCTGCATGTATAAAACTCTTTTTTTAAATAAAAATATCTTAAATATTATTTAAATGGTGAATAGAATTCCCCGACATAATTAATCCTCGTATAATTTTACAGTAAAATAAGTTTATACTACTTATATTTAATACAAGTAATATGCTTCAAATAATATATTATACATACTAAATTTAATTAAATTCCATATATTTACAGGTTCTCAAATAAACCATCTTTCACTGTTAACTTGCTCATAAACAATTGGAAGCCTCGATCAACAAGAACAACAACCCACCCAACTCTTCCTCATCATCCGAGTGACTGGCATCTCTTGACATCTCTTCCAACTGCCTCTCCAGTTTCACCGCCAATCCCTCGACCTCCGCCCGAGCAGCTCTCTCCTCCTCCACCTGATCGCTCAACTCCTTTATCTGCCTCGTGAGGCGGAGCCTAGCCGCCTCGAATTCCTCCTCCTGGTTCACCAGGTCGCGCGCATGCAGCTTCTTGACGCGCTGTAGCTGCCCGTCCAGTTCATATTTCTCCTCTTCCAGCTCACCGATCACCTCCAGCTGACCCTCCAATTGGCTTCGGACTGAGGCCATCTCGGTTTCGTGCTCCGTGGCTGACTGGCGCAGTTGGAGAAGATCCTCGCGGAGCTGGATGGCCTCGTTCGTGGCCGATGAGAGACGCGAAATACTGCTCACCAGCTCTTGGTTCTTCTGCTGGAGTGAGGACATCTCTGCCTTGTTTTGCTGGAGTATTCCGGGAATAAGATGGAACAGATGTACACTACCGCTCCAATCACAGACATCTTCAATCGACATATTTCGACATATTTACAAGTTTTACAGGAATCAGATTTCGTGTTTTTGCTGTAGTTAGGTAATCTAATTAGGTAGTAGGAATTATTTTCTGAGGAAAACGGAGTTTTAAAATCTCAAAATATATTCCAATTATGTTTCGTGTTACAAAAAGGCTGATAGCTCCAATATATCTTCAAATAAAAAGTAATTCTAATACGTAATAGAGTAATTATACATATAAAAATAATAAATTTATACTTCGTTTCATGGAGCATTGTCTTAAGTTTTCTCTAAAATACTTTGAATCAATATCAAAACAATAAATATCAATGATTCTAAGCAATACAAATAGTAATTTAACAGATTATTAAATCTTTCAATTTGTGCGGAAACTGAGCATCATCGGCCAATTTAGATGTACCATCAAAGGCGGTTAACATAAAAGAGGGTAAATATGCAATACTGTACTATCGATGTTGGCATCTGAAAAATAACGACAACAATACATGCATAGAAGTAAAGACGTTGAAATATATCGTAGCAGAGAATTCTGAGAGAAATTAAGGAGGTCGCACAAATACGTTCTACTTACTGGTTAGCGTAGATTGTAAACCACGTTGTCAATATAATTTCTTGAATCATACTAACTAACACCTCTTAATACATTGAAGAACGTTTTCAAGGAAAACAGTATCATCTAGGGTAAACTTTGGAGTAATTACAATCATGGAATAATATTGTACTTATCTGCACATATTACAGCGCTCATAAATAGTATGTCAGCACTATTTTAGGTAGCTGCTGATCCATGCATTGGTAGTTAACTCTAGACTACAGAGAATCCGAAGGTATAATTTGGTCATTATTTATATAATTATATTTATTGTGTAACTAGTAAACAGTCAAATCGACAAGAAATAGATTTATATGGAAACAAATGTAAATATAGGCAAACATGTATAAATAAAATAGTAGATTCATGATAGATATGAGACAAACAACAATTATAAATACAATTAAAATCTAATATCAATGTCACTTTTGGAATTTACAATATTTCGATTACTCGTACAAAAATGTTACACGATTTTATTTTTTGCCACTAATTCATTTAAGACCTTGACATTTGTTTCCGACATGGTTTTCCCCAAATTGCCTTATCGATTTTATCTATAATGATCTAAATTTGAAGTTAATACCGATTTATTTGAGTGTCTATAAAAGCAGGTCAGTAATTTCTGTCTTTGGATTACTATTGATTTATTTTAGACGTTTTCTGTAATATTTTTTTAACTTGATTTATTGGGATAGCTAAATTAGGAGGCCCTCACCTTCAAGTCGAGAACTCCGGCCTCACAGCGAGCATTGGCATCGTCTTTCTCCTTCACCACCGCCAAACGCGCAGTCCTCTCCTCACTCAGCTCCTTCTCCACACGACTCAGCTCGACCGCCGTCCTTGCCACCTTCTTCTCCAAATCCTCGCTGTGCCGCCCCGCCGTCGCCAACCGATCCTGCAGGAGGCTCACCTCACCACACAACTTCTGCCGCGTGATTTCCGCCTCTGTTGCCTCACCGTACAGACGATCGATTGACTCCTGAAGACTTGTGATCTGATTGGTTCAGCCAGCAAGGGTAGACACAGCAACTGGGTCAAAATCAATAGATGATGTTCTCGACATTCCTTTCATTGGTTGACTTAAATATGAGCGTTGACATAGCAACTAGGTCAAAATCAATAGATGATGTTCTCGACATTCCTTTCATTGGTTGACTTAAATATGAGCGTTGCCATAGCAAGTAGACAACTAAATTATCGGAGTAAGCAATGTAAAAAGGTGTTTGATGTATCAAAATTTGTATAATGTGCCAGTTGAAACAATGTTAAATGGCACGAATTATATTTTTTGTCCTTGGTATGAAGACATAGTACTTATACGGAATATATTTAAGATATGGAAACGGGAATATATTTAATTCCTTTATTTATTTACTGATTTAAAAGTCACTAAACAGCATTGTTATTATAAAAGAGGGTTTGGCTGCCATCATATAGAATGAAAATATACGAAGTTTAGACTCTTTAAACTTAAGTACAACTTAACATAACTTTCACTAATAGCAAAAACATTTTAATTCTATAAATTATATCATTACAATCACTTGAATATTTCAACTTGATATGTCTTCTTTCTCTTGTAAGTAAGGTTACTTGTTACCAATGCAATTATTGTCACCAAATTGCGTTACTTATTATATATAGACAGTTACCTTTCAAAAGGAATGTATCGTCTATTTCATTTGGATACTGTCTGTAAGATTTACAAAGTACTAAGCTCTGTAAAGTGATTGCACGCAGGAAAATGATTCAATCAAACTTTGTAAGCACAGCATGATTAAGTGTTGATGACGCCAATTTTATGCACAGCACCACCCAAGAATTTTCTAAATAATACGTTGTCATCGGCTTTTTATTTTGACCTCTCAGTCAGATAATTGTTATATATAGCCGGCGCAGTAGAAACAAAAGACATAAATTAATTCAATATTCTCTTTCTGACTAATTATCACCATTAGGTATATAAAGCACTTTATTATATTATACTAAAACAGGTTTGTGTATTAACCAAAATAGACGTACAACGAAAAGGTTTGACAGTGAATAAATATATCCATCACAGTATATAGCTATTTCATTATCTAAGATGGTTGATGGACTTATTCTCTTCAATGATTATGTAAACCGGGATAATGAGTAATATGAACACAGGAAACATACGTGCTGTTCCGAAGAATTCTGGGTTTCTTGCCGCTCCTTTTCAGCCTCGTTTTTGACATATTCCAGTTGTTCTCTGTAGTCTTCGACATCGCGGAGGGCCTTCTGGTAATTGTTTATTGTTTCAATATCTAAAACAAATCAATCTCTCGCCAATTATTGCATGCATACATGTATAGAGAGAACTGTTTAGGCGGTCTTATGACACCGCGGTCTAAAAAATAGAATGATTGCTTTCAAATAAAACTGAAAATAACCTACTTCATTCAATAAAGTTTTCTAAACTATAAACACACGAGATTGTTGATACAGTATAATATTATTGAGTGGAAGAGTTCTACCTGACTCTGATTCCTGTTTCTCAATTTCGCCAGTATCGCCGTCCACAGACACGGCGCAGGATCCGCACACGGCGCATGTCTTCCCCTGTTGCGAAATCGCAGAGAATAAGAAGGCCAAATAAGTTTCTATATGTTCACCGAATTGTAGCATAATAATTGGTATATCTATAGTTGGAAGAGCTGCGGGTTTTCCTGCATGCATAGAATTTCTATTAAAAAGGTTTCGATGAAAGTATTACTCTGTTAAATGCAAAATGAAAAATGGGGAGTAATATACACTGGTTTTAAGGTTACAGTAATCGACGTAAATGTTAATCTCTAAATTAAAGCATTGGTGAGTATAAAATAGCTTTAACCAAATTGTTTAACGAGAAATATGGTTTATCAACATGAAAGTTGAAGATATAATAATTATAATTAGATCTTTATTACAATTTATATACATTAAGCTCATTGTATGCATTATGTGATTCTGGATCGCGCCAATAAAAATAGAATTTGTCTTCAATTCACAACTGAATTCAAAGGAAACTATTTATATAGCCCTCTGTGACAGCTTTACTTTTTAATTCATTTTGTATTCAATGATCCGAATGTGTTGGGTCCCAGTATAGGAAACTTAGATGATACAACTTACTGTACACCAGCTGTGGTATTCTAGTTTATTATGACCTACATTACGTCCATTAATGTAAGAAGCATACTCACCATTTTCTGGGGTTGACCACCCGACGACGATTCGGCTTTCAGGCGCTGGATTATCTGAGTATTTGTGAGAAGTCCTTCCTCCTTTATTTCCAACTATACATACAAATGGGGAAAGCGGACATTTCCAATAAATCCGAATAAATAAATAAACGAGGAAGTATAACATAAAAGTATATTTAGAGCATTATGTTGTAGAACGGTTTCTTGAGTTCAATCTTAAGTTGGCGTATGTGACAAAGACTATGAATCTTCTATCGAGGTCAGCGAGGGATTATTGAGAGAATTGGGACAGTTTTAGGCAAACCTTGTGACCTTCGCGAAGGAGTCAATTACTAGAGAGAGATATTACAAAACTGTCGAAACGATTACGATAGCTTGTGATGGCCTCCAGAATAATATTGGATTCCATTACGGTGTTGACGAATATATGTATATAATTTTGTACTTCAACGCTATGAGTATTCCAAATATAAGTAATAAATAAACCGACGTAATTTCTTTTAAACCACAAAAAACTGTTTTGTGTGCTACAATCTGTATCTATAAAGATGATATATTATAAACTACGGGTTTATATTTTGTGTGAATATTGGTGCATATCGGGTAACTGTATAAATGTACAAATTAATAGAATCCAGAGCGATATCCAGGAATAAAACAATTCTTTGTATAAGAAGTATGAAGTAGCAAACATATGTTATCATAATATTGTGTGAATTTTAGTAGCAAGAAGATCAAATATATTTCAGGACAACAAAGTTAACAAAATTAACATAGATTTATACGTCTTGGATAATTACAGCTTTGAAATTTAAGAATCTCGAATGACAAAAGTAGTATAAAAATACATAATACTGTTTAAATATATAATCTGCAGACAAAAAGACTATATAGTGTTAAGTTAGTTCTGTCTACGTTATAAGCCTATATATATAGTTGGTTCAACGTAAATATAATACTGGACAGTCCTAGACTTGACTTCATTATGTCAACACGAAATATTTATGCGCAAAGAATTCGCATTTGCAGGCGTATACCGAGTTGTACGATAAATATTTGCTCTTTGCATGTCATAAATATCATTTCATAACATTTTAGACACTTCGACATTTGGGCTAATATTATAAGATAGATTGGTTTAGGCTAAGTATCTAAACCAGCATTTTGGTCTTAATTTGGTTTTAAAAGTTTAGCCAGCAGAATATGCAGTTAGAAATGACGCTTTTGAAGAATAATGATATTCAAGTCACACTATTGAGAGTTTTCCAAGAGTAGAATCGTTGGGTGCGCTCCTTTTGTGAGGAATCATTAAACTATCGGAATAAACGATTCTTTTATCGCTCTTTAATTCAAAATGGAGCATCAAAACGAAAGACGCATTTTAAAGCAAATAGATGTAGAGTTAAATAGTTTGTTTAAACTTCAAACCAGCCATTTTATTGATATATAAATTCAAATTTATTTTCGAGCTTCCATTCGGACACGGGCAGAGGCGTGTCAGTGTCGGGAATCACAAAGTTGACCTACTTAATTTCAATGGTTACGCCGAACGATTCCGACTTTTGGAATCAACGAGATTGGAATCGTTAATGATTCTACTTTTGGAAAACGCTCAATTTCGTCCAGAGTAGAATTTGGTGACTCACACTGTAGGAGTGACGAA
>JAYRBW010043992.1:0-11527 GCA_036023295.1 Invenusta paracnida
GCAATCATAGTTATTATTGGGTTTCTTGGAGCACTCGGTTTCAGTGTGGTTGACCTGAAAACCAGAACATTGGAACCAGGATCGACCGCAATTACAAACGATTGAGGAATCCAATTGGTAACTTTGTGTTTTTTCCAGTGTGGTGAAAAATCGACGCATAATAATTATACTTTTATCCCATGAGTCCATATATCATTTTGTTACGTATGTCAATGTTTTAAGAGGTTAATTTGGCCAGATTTTTAAATAGTGTTGTTGCAGAATTTTGTCAGTTTATACAGAGTTGTTACAAATATACATTTGGTATTTGTTTTAATCGGGGTGTATTTTTTTACCATTCATTACAAATATGTGATTCGATTTGTTTGCATACTTTTATGCTTATGTGAAATATAAGTGTTATGTTGAATCTAGGGGGAATAGTGCTGTTTATTGTGAATTTATTGCTACTTTTCTTATTTATACTTAATTTGATCTTTGTAATTTTGCTCAGTTGTAAAAATAATATATAATTTAAACAATTGAACGTTCTTTGCATATTTTTATCAGCCATCTATGTATTTTTTAAAACCTATAATGCATAAGTTATTCTGTATAGTGTGCATTTATTCATATCATTATAAATACAATCTGCCAACATATTTTCTATTTATAACATATTCATTTGGAAAGTTTTTATAACTTTACTCTCGGAAAAATTGAAACTATCCTCTTTATATTTTGTTTAATTCCATATAATTATATATATTTTTTACAGTACATTTTTATTATTATAAATATAATTGTTGATTTCAATTTTAGACTTTTGTATTGAAAATATAAAGAACTAACTAATAAAGAGTAATTATTTACTTATTGGTAATACTAAATAAAATTGCGTCATCATTTAAAAAGCTGTTTTAAAAAGATATTTGGTTGGAATTTTTAGTTATATATATATACGCGCGTATTTAATACGAATTTATTAACAAATAGTCCTGCTCAAAGATTACAGTACTAAGATATTTCTGCTAGTTGTCTTTAGTGCCATAATTTAGATTTTAGGATTTGAAATAATAAATAGTGCAGAAATATCAACTATAAGAGATACATTTTAATGTTTGTAAATTTAAAAAATGCAAAATTGACATAATTAGAACCATGTATGTATTGTATATATATGAAATCAATTTTAAATAATATATTGATAAATTTAGATTTAATTCTTTTTATATTATTTACAATTTTCAAACTAGTGGAATTCTGCTATGTAGTATGTTATTTTTGAAACAATATGATGAGTAAGCTGCGCAAGTAATTTAGGGTGACATGCGAAAATCGTACAAACGACCGAAAAGCTCGCTCAAAATGATTTATAAATTAGTAATAAGCGAATCGTTTTAGCAAACCGCGTTTGAAACCTGTTACTCAGAGTAATAATACCAAGAGTATTCACTCGGTCAAAAAAGCGTAAATATGTTTGTTTAATTATTATTCAGAGTTCGCCATTTTATATTCCCACAATGCGATGGTATTTTACGTTCTAAAACAGTATAAAAGATTGAATTTCAAACTGACAAATGTACTTAATATAAAGTACTGACATGAAAAGTAAAAATATATAAATGTGCTACTGAATTAGAGATACAATAATATGTTATTTATTGGAGTATAGCTTGAATAATATTTTTTTTTTCGATAGCGGCAAATAACTAGTTTTGACTACATTTAAGCCGTAGAAGTACGAAATAAAGTGCCCGTACAATATAGGCTATTACCAAATGATGTAGACAAAACTTTTTATTTGCTGCTATCGAGAATCTTTTTATTATTTAAACTATACCTACTTCTATAAATTACATATTATTGTAGCTGACATTCTGACGCACATTTTGATATTTTTGGTGCAATTTCAAAATGGTGGATTTTCCGTTTGAATCAAAAGAGTGAGCCTTCTTTACAATCTTATATTTTTTACCATTATAGGGTGGATCAAACATTTATGGTTTTATATGACTTTATTATTTCTACTTTATAGCACGTGTTGTTAAATACAACCATTTTAGTTTTGATTGAATGACTTATTTAAATTTTATTGAAAATGGATTTTTATTAATAGTATACTACTAAACACTTTTCATGGGAATAAAGTGGTATGTTACCTTAATTCAGGGAGGCAATTTTTTTTAAGTATTTTAAAATTTAAATGCGAAATCTACATGGTCGAATTACCTTGTCTGTAAAGTTTGATAGATGTATGTATACATTCAAATGCGCTAAGTGAACTTTCTTGGTATTATTACTCTATATCTGTTGCTTATTTATAATCACTAATTTAGTATTGTTTGATAGTTAATATAATTATTTTCAAGTTGCTGGAGCTCCTACAGATATAGGATGGCTTTTGCACTCCACTTTTAATATAACATATTTGAAATAGCTCTATATCCAGTTATCGTCGTACTGATATGAGATACTCGTACAATATCTTACTAGTAAAAAATATTAATTAATAATTTTGACTTTTTTTATTTATCTACATACTGTGTTGTGCGTATAGCAAAAGGTTCATTTATAGATTTGTCCAATATATAAATTATTCGAAGTTCTCTTAAAGTAGACTGTATTATGATACATCCCGTACTTAGTAGATTATTTTTTGCTACTATATATGGCATTTTTTAAATATATTTATTACGTACCCTTTTACAAACATAGTTACCTGAATATCAAATAATACTGATAATTTTTAATATACGAGTGTGGAACGAATGTACAACTCGTAATGTGTACAATGAGGCTTTTTTTAAGAATGTGCATATAATTAATTAATGACAATTTTTTATAGATTTATTTATACTATATATATTTATATAAAACATAATATAATATATGCGTATAGTATATAGTAATAAATGCAATTGATCTATTTACATAGTTAACTGTTAAAAACAGGTAGAAAATAAACAACACATATGACGACCGAGAAAGGATTATACAGCAATATGCAAGAATATGTGAATATGTGTACATATTTGCAAATATGTCGAAATATTCGTGTTTATGTGTTATATAATGACAGCCAAGTAGGAACTATATACAACATTTTAATGTTAATTTTTCTTAACTAAGCAGCAAGAAAATATATTAACGAAACTAAATTTAAATGAAGGTGTTTTCGCGGTCATATTGTAGACACGGGCTTCGACGGATACCTATTCGAAGTGGTGACCTTGAGAAAATCCATATACAGTGCTGTTAAAAAGAAACGCGCCTACCCGATTTTTAACAATAATAAAAAAAAACAGTAAATCCATGTAGAGAAAAGGTATACTTTCAAATATGTACATATATGCATCATTTTCATTAAATATAATCACTGTATAGTCAAATTATTTACGATTACAGTTAAAACTTTGTGGGTCCATCTTGATTTTGATGTACTGCAGCCATTCGCCTAGTATAGACAATGAGGTGACCAAATTGTGCAGTATTTGTGGTTCAATTTAAGCACGAACCCGTTGAATTTCAACACGTATCATTGCCTTTGAGGTAATCCTGACGTTATCGAGTTCCTTTTTCACACGTGCCCAAAGATTTTCGATTGTATTGAGGTCGGGGGACTGGGGCGGCCATTGTAGAACCTCCACACCACTATTGGCCAACCAGTTTGTAACAAGGCGACTTTAGTGAGTAGAGGCATTGTCTTGTTGGAAGATGAGCCTGTTCTCCACCATGTCTGGTATATCGAGATGATTATGCAGCAAATCGTTATATCCTGCACCATTCAAATGGCCATCCCCTTCAACCAGGTTACCTGTTAAACCATTTCGGAAACATCCCAGTACATCATTTGACCTCCCCCAGAATGCACCATTGGGCGTGTCATGCCTGGATTATTCACTTCATTCTTTCTACAACGCACGTATCGTCTTATTGTAGTTTGTACTAGTGAAATTGGTACTTCATCACTGAAGACAACCATGTCCCATTGATCAATCGTCCAATTAATGTGCTCTTGTGTAAATTGTACTTGCCATCATTTGGTTGGCCCAACTTGGTCGCCTCTTTGTCTAGCCGAATGGCTGCAGTACACCAAAATCACGGTGGACCTACAAAGTATTAACTGTAATCGTGAATAATTTGACTATATACTGTGATTATATATTTAATTGATTGATAATGCATATTTGTACATCTTTGAAATTATACCTTATCTCTATCATGGATTTACTGTGTTTTTCTATTATTGTTAAAAATTAGGTAGGCGCGTTTCTTTTAAGCAGCACTGTATAGTAACGCAATGAGAGTCGGACTTATAATTCCGACCGACGGTTCCCTTGAATCGAAACTGTAACCGATTGCAATTCGTACTTTCCAAAAACGCTTAATGAATTTTCCGATTTACGCAACCCTGCACTCATTTCTATATTTAATTATGTTGACATATTTGCAAATATGTGCGTACATAAACGTATGAATATGTTGACATAATTGAAAATATGTCAACATAAACATACATATGTGTGACATATAAATATGAATATGTCAATATATAAAGATGAATATGACAAAATATAAACATGAATATGTCAACATCTAAACATGAATATGTCAACATATAAACAGGAATATATGTCAACATATAAACAGGAATATATGTCAACATATAAACACAAATATATATCAACATATGAACACAAATATATGTCAACATTTTTGTATTAAATATGATAACATAAACACGAATATGTTGACATATTTACAAATATGTCCCATCCTTACCTGAATATGTTGACATTTTTTTAGATATATGTGCACATAAACACGAATATTGAACACATATAGTAAGAAGGGGGGCAATTACTCTATGACGTGACATATTTACTTATTCCAACATTTTTCTTGTATTATAATCCTTCTCGGCTGTCATAAATACAAAGCACAAACAATTATTTCTTATCTTTTTATAAGTCATTAATAATTTCATTTTTCATATAGATGTGAATTAAAACTGTATGATATTCTTAAAGTCATATGAAACATTTGTGCAGAAATTATCATTTAATAAAATTGATTTCGATTTGCATAAAAATATAATTAAAATTAAAAATAAATTTTAATTATTGACAATCAATAAATATCGCATATTATAAAAATTCACAGATAAAACGTAAACAATAAACGGGTTAATTATTTCATTATGAATGCCAAAATTCAGGTAGATACTAACTAAAAAGATTATATAATAAAAAACTCTTTTAAATAATAATTTATTATTTATATTATTTGTATTATAGAATACTTACAAACTGAAATAATTTTATATATACAAAATAAATTAGTTCTTCCTACTTCATTTCTCGCTTTTTTATTGTGGTATTAATTTGTTTTGAAGTTTGCAGCGTATTAATATAAATGTAAGTATATCAATCTTAAATTAAAATATTCAGTGATATTTGATATATTATGAAATAAAACATCATAAACATTGAATATAAAATAGTTTAAGCCTGTGCACTATTTGTATTCGAAAATAGTTATAAATTTATTACTTTAAAGTTTAGTCTTTAGTTTATTTTTATCATTTTTAATTTTAACAATGTCAATAACTATATGTATAACTATAAGATGACAACAGTGACTGTGAGTGTGAAATTAATATTAAAATGTTTATTAAGCTGAATCTGAATATGAAGCTAAAGTTAACAACATTAATATTATAATTATTTTAATATTTAATTATTAATATTGAAAATAAAATAATATCAATGACAATATTATTGATTTATTATTATTACTAATAGTAATTCTATTAACTATGATATATTATAGTTAATTGTAATAATAATATATCATTTAAATATTTAATAACATTAATACTAATTATTAATATACTAGTCTATATTAATAATTAGTATTAATAATAATAATATTTAATATAGTCTATATTAATAATTAGTATTAATAATAATAATAATGTTATTAATATTTAAATGATATTAATTTATAACATATTTATTACTAAGTTTAAATACTGGTGTAGTACTTCAAGTTTAAATACATCAACAGTAATATCTAATTAAGCAGTAGTGGACCCAAGGCCAAGGGGAGCCTAGTATACAGCATCTACTGGGGATTGTGGAGTACTTGGCTGTAAATCATTTTTTTCTCTGGAAATGCGATAAATGCAAAACATAAAAAACCCAAAAAATAAATGTAATTAACAAGTAACCCCTATACACTATTAAAAGCTGGCTGCAACCACACCATGATTATCAAGCATCTCACTATCCTTTGGGCTTTGGCTTTACAATAGTATTACAATATATAAATTTAATTACATTTGTTTTTTGTTTTTTTGACATTTTGTTTTGGTCCAACCAATTACTATTAACAATTGGTCAGACCAAATAGAAATATCTTTAGAAAAGAAAAACAACACATTAGAAATATAAATTTAACTTAAAATACTTTATTAAAGTAGATGCTGCTAGAAATATCCACAAATTTCAAGCTAAAAACAAAAGTAAAAAAATAAAACAACTATCTTTTTGCTCACAAAATATTTTTACCTGATTGGTAAGACCAATTAGAAATTTAAATTGGTTTTATCTATCATGCAAAATACAAATTTCTTTATTTCTTTTTAACCAAATAAATAAATATAGCATTTAACCACAAACAATTAAAACATTATTTTTATTTCATCAATAAAAAAAATTTCTTCTATTAGGTCTGGACAATTATTGCTTGCACAAAATAACAATTGGTTTCACCAAATAGCAACATGTTTTTATTTTTATTTAAATATTACTATTTATATATCAGCAGGACTAAATAGAATTTTATTTTTATTAAGTTTTTACTAAGCAAATAGAAATTTATTTTTACCTCATCTATAACAAATATTATTTCTATTTGGTCTTAATTTGGTTCAGACCAAATAGTAATTAATCAGACCAAATAGAAATATGCTTTTATTTTTATTTAAAATTATGTCTTTATCAGCTGGACTAAATGGAATTTAATTTTTATTAAGTTTTGATCAAGCAAATAGAAATTTATTTTTGTTTCATTGATAAAAATTATTATTTCTATTTTGTCCAGCTAACATAGAAATAATTTTAAATAAAAATAAAAGCAAAATACTATTTTGTCCAACTAATTGCTATTTGGTCTAGACCTTATAAAATATTATATTTTATAAATGAAAAAAAAATTAAAAATAATTTTTTAAATGTTTGTTATATTTATTTTTTTGATCAAAAATAAATTCATATTTTGCATGATTGATAAAATAACTGTTAAATTCTAATTGGTCAAGTCAATCAGGTAAACATATTTTGTGAAGAAAAAGATATGTAGTTATTGTTTTATTTTTTTTAACTTGGAATCTTTGGATATTTCCAGCAGCATTTACTTTCATACAGTATTTTAAGTTAAATTTATATTTCTAATCTATTTTATTCTTATTGAAAGCATTTTCTAACATATTTAATTTTTGGTCTATAACATATATTCTTTATCTGAAAAGTTAAATATGTATACAAAATATAAATATTACAGATAAAGTTAAAAAAAAGAATTAGAAAGAATAAAAGGAACACTAGCAAGTGAGTATAGCAATTAAACTATAAAATAAGAATACATTAGAAATATTTACAAAAAAATAACCTTGATTAGAAAATTGACTATTTATAGACTATAATATAATATAGAGAGCTTCTAAAATACAAATATTAAAACCAAAGGAATTGCTTGCTAATATTTTATAACTGTTATTAGAATTATTATGATAGTTTCAGTGAAGAAGATGGTCCCCAATAGCACTCCTAATATTATGCTTCTTATTTTTTGTCTAAGTTATGTTTGGTCCTACACATACATAGACTCCTATAGTAAGAAGAGACAATAATATAATATTTTTAGGTGTATGACAGGAGGCCAATATACAGTAGAATTCGCCTATAACAACACTCCAAGGGACATAACAAAAAGCAATGTTATAGATGAACTGATGTTATAGACGAATTAGAGTATTTTTCTATTACATATACGTTTTTTTAACATTTATATGCTATATTTAATATTATTTACCATTGGTATGTATGATTGTCAAAGAAGAAAGTTATAAAGGGAGAGCACCAACCAATAAATCCTTTGAAAAGAATAGTCATTGTATGTATGTATATCTATCTATATAGGAATAATACACATTATGTAATCACAACTGTTCATATGTTGCCACCAAAGAGGATTAACTTATGAGATTTCACAAAGTATTGTATGTGCACCAATAGGTACTAATAGAATGGTGAGTTACAGATACCTTCATATGTATTATGTACCTTGTAAATGTTAGCAAGTTAGGATGATGCATTGCTATAGGCAAACTATACAGGCAAGGGATTGTAAAAATGTGTTGATATAGACAAACTGTCATTAAAGACAGTTGCTGTAGACAAACTTATCTGTATATATTATATAGAAATTCTACAGGGACATAGCCAAAAGTGTCATTATAGGCAAACTGACCCTATAGACAAAGTTGTTATAGGTGAATTCTACTGTATTTGTAAATTTATTGATATATTAGGTATATGTTTATCTAGTATAAAATTTAACTGAAATTTTTAAACAAATAATTTGGGATGCTCAATTTCCAAAATTTGAATAGAAATAGTTTGGGATGCTAAAATATGGGATTGCCATCTCACTAAATAGTGAGATGCTTGATAATCGTGGTGTGGTTGCAGTCACAAGCTTTTAATTGTGTATTGTGGTTACTTGTTAATACATTCATTTTTTTATGTTTGATTCATCTAAATACTGGCATATGAGACTCTTGATGCATGTAACAATTTTCTTAAGCCTTAGGACATTAGGTGCTGAGACTCTTGCAACCTATAAATAAAATACAATTTTTTATCTTAATGGCACTGAGTCTGAGTTAAGTCATTTTAATATCATGATTCATAACTTATAAGTATGCTTATATAATAGATGTATCTATTTGAAAGTGTAGTTGCACTCATAATTTATATAGCTACTGTTATTATATGTGTGGCTGCATACTTTAAATTGAAGTTCAATAGCACCAATCTATGTAAAATCCATGTAAAATAGCAATAATTTCACTGCATTTAGGTAATGTTGTACTTTAGGTGTGTAAACTCAAAAAATTTGTAAAATGATTTTAGTTGTTTTACTTGAATAAAAAATAAAATTTTTGTTTAAATAGTCATTTATTTATTTCCATCTAATTCTAACATTATCTATTTGCATGCCAAATGCAAAATTTGCTGCTATAGCTTGGCACATCGGATGCACTGTTCCCTTCTTATCTACATGAGTTTATGTGGAGTGGAGGACAGACAATTTCTGAGGCCAAGTCCTTCCAACATTTATTACTTCTTATTGCTCGTGTTTACAATGTATAACATTTATTACTTCTTATTGCTTGTGTTTACAATGTATAATTCATTCAGGTAAGTTAATATTTAACTATTTATGAAAAAAAAAATTTCTTGAGTTTATGCATGTAAAGTACAACATTACCATGTATGGGTTACATGGATGTAATGGGTTATATGGATGTTGTTTAAAAATCATTTTCGGCATATAAAATAATTTTTATGTTCCAAAATTTTCTGCATATACAATTTATGGGCTTAAATAGCATATTGAAATGCATATTTTATAAAAAAAAATTCTAAGACAGGCATGACATACCTACTATGACAGGGCAATATCATGGTCTCAAACTCAATTTCTTTTTAATTTTGTTTAAACATGTATTGTTTTTTTGGCACTTTTTCTGTAGTTCCCCCACAATTTTTTTGTCTAATTTTTATATATTGTAATACTATCAAAATTGATGTTTAACAAGTATCCCCAATACACTACTAAAAGCTGGTGGCTGCAACCATACCACAATTATCAAGCATCTCACTATTCTTTATGATATATAAATTTAATTACATTTATTTTTTGTATTATAAACATTTTATTTTTTTCTGAAAAAAAATTGAGTTTAGGACCATAAAATACGATATTGCCCTATGACAGGATTAAGAAACTAAAATTCTACAAATCTATTAATTTTTTTTAAAAAGCAACTAAAACTAAAAGACACAAGTACTGAAAGGAAATAAAAAATAATTTTATCTGCCTTATGTATAATTATTTGTCTTTGACTCTCTTTACTACAGATAGTGATGTTGGCAACCAGTTGAGTATGCTACCCAATACCGTACTGGTTGGGAAAAGGCTGCCCAGTTAGGTATATTAAAAAAATATCTAACTGGGCAGATTAGAGCCCAACCAGTACCATACTAGGCAGATTAAACATTTGTTAGCAACCAGTTGAGTATACCACCCAATACTGTACTGGTCAGGCAAAGGCCACCCAGTTAGGTATATTAAAAAAATACTAAACTGGTTGAATTACAATTATCCACTTAAATTATGAAACAATTCAGTTTAAATACTTTTATATAAATTAACAAATTTCAATTATCTGCTTAAATTATAAAATAATTCAGTTTAAATACTTTTTATGTAAATTAACAATGATTGTATTTGTAAATTCAGTACAGTATTGGGCAGTATACCCAATTAGTTGCCAAATAATATCAATACCAGTTTATATAATTAGCATTTTAAGCTATTTACTGTGAAATGAATCAATTTAAATACATTTTATTTTATTTATTAATACAATCATTGTTAATTTACACAAAAAGTATTTAAACTGAATTATTTTATAATTTAAGAGGATAATTGAAATTTGTTAATTTCAACAAAAGTATTTAAACTAAATTGCTTCATAATTTAAGCAGATAATTGTAATACAACCAATACAGTATTTTTTTTAATATACCTAACTGGATGGCCTTTGCCCAACCAGTACAGTATTGGGCAGTATACTCAACTGGTCACTAACAAATGTTTAATCCGCCTAGTACTGTACTGGTCAAGCTCTAATCCACCCAGTTAGGTATATTAAAAAAATACTGAACTGGTTGACCAGATAGGTATTTTTTAATATACCTGATTGGGCAGCCTTTGCCTGACCAGTACAGCATTGGATGGCATACTCAACTTGTCACCAATACTGACAGTGTCAGTGTACCTTGTGACTTGTCATTGACATTAGTTTTTTAGATTTTGGTTAAGTAAATCATTATAAAGAGTTACAATGAAGTATATATATCAAATTATTTGGTAATATCCAAGATTCCCGTGTTAAATTATTTCCGCCTTTTTTTAATGTTTTTTTGTTAAATTATTTTTTGTTTTTATTTTACAATTTATTTTAATGTATTGAATTTGGTTTCATTTCTGGAAAAATTGTAGTTTCATTTTAGATCAAATTTTCATTATGGCTGGTTGTCCACATGCTCCAGTTTTTATTTCAGGTAACATCGTACCTGCTTTACAGCTATATGACCTAGCAATTTCTTTGTGCAAACTTGCCTTACTTACATCTAACAATCTTGTTATTCAATATAATATAATTTTATATATAAGTTTGTAATAACAC
>JAYRBW010044003.1:0-32410 GCA_036023295.1 Invenusta paracnida
CAGTGTCCCCAGAGCGAGGCCCGATCATTGCACTCCGATTGGGTTGACCTCTGCGACTTCCCCAAATAGGGGAGGCTAGGGCGCGTAATTTTTGGTAGTGGGGACAAGCGTTCGCGCTGTCCCTTTCTTTTGAAACGAAAATTAATTGTTAATTTCCTAATGTCTTTTTACTCTCTTTAAATCTACTTCTATTTTATTAAAGGATTGCCTGTCCTTACTCATTTATCCCAAATATGTTTTTATGTTTAAATAATTTCAAACAATTTATAGTTTCCGTTTTTGACCCAATTTTGAATTTAGCAATTGTGTTTTAATCGAATTTCCACATTTTTCAAGACATCATTCAAGATTAAAAAATCTAAATTTACAGTCTTTAGATGCGTGTACTATAGTATCTGGTTCTACATTAATCCATGTATTATACGGTCTTTTATATATTATTAGTATATCTATATACGCAGTTTGAGAATATGCAGTTAAATCACTAGTAAATATTATCTGAATAAGGAAAGATTTTTTCTTAAAGTAAGATACTTGTTAATAATACTAATAAAATCAAAATTCATTTTTGAGCGAAATACCATTTTTACGTAAAATGCCTTTTTGAAATACCCTGTAAAGGCTATTTCTATTTCGTCATTAGGGTTTTTAGTAGGAACAATCTAAAATACCCTTTTTTGGGGATATGAAAAATCCTTTTTTACAGAGTATCCCTCCTCCTATTCAACAATTAATTATGTTTTGCAATTGTTTGAAATAATTTGATTGTTGTTATAAACTTTATGAGACTGAGAGGTTGATATGTTTAATTGCAAGTATAATAATGTAGTTAGGTTTGCATACTGAATTTGACCACATATTAGTACCTACCTAGTTAAGGAATAGGTAGAATAAAGGTAAACATATACGATTGCATACACAATTTGACCATGTATAAGTTAAAGAAGGGAGGCAAAAATAGATATATGATCTGATTTAATATAATTACTTTTAAATTGGAAGCATTTCTCGAAATTTGATGGTTTTCGTATGGCCATCCTAAATGTTTGTTCTTTATGTTTCATAACAATTTAAAATGCAACAGCTATATGACGTAATAACGTTCATAGCAAACTTGAACATCGAATATTATTTATCTTTAAACTTTCTATATTCAATATAGAAATCTAAATAGCGTCCAACGAGACAATTATGAAAACGAATCAGTAAGGACATCGATCGTTAATACGGATGTGTTCAGAAAGTTTTTCTTCGTTTTGATACAAACATAAACTTTATCTGTGACTTTATAGACAGAGTTATAAGATTACTTAAATGAGTATAACAATATTATTTTAAGTGCCATGATCTCTGTGGAGAAGTCTACAAATATGAATTTAGAATGTGCATAGAGTAATAATACATAGAGTTTTGACTTTTATATTGGTTTCATATGCATCGCGTTGTCCATTTTTGTCGATAGAAAATCGTTGTATTTTAATGAAGTTTGAATAAATGGGTAAGAAATAAGTAGTATTATTTAATAATCTTTAGATGAATTATCAAGACTTTTATAATTTTTGTATGTCACACGAATCTATAATATATAACTAGCTACATTTGTATCTAACATTTTTATTACACATACTATTTAAAGAATTATTTTACAAAATCTTTAGGGTTAGAAAATAGTAGTATCAAACTGTTATCAATAATCAAGAAGAGTCAGAACTCTATCTATCAATACTTTATGATGCAGACTAAGTATTGAATAATTTATATCACACACAAATTCTTCGTAAAAGATTCTGCTTTGATAGCGTAAAATGATGATATTTAACTCTGTTTTTCCGTATATTGTGTCCATTTTCGTGCAACTAATTTTAAGCTACTGAAATTAAATTCATATTTTATGTTACGTAGTTAGATTATTTAACAATTATTACATTGAAATGAGTTAGTGGCTTACAAAAGAAATAATAAAAAACATAATTAGTTTTCTAGAAAACAGTCATTTTGCTCCTATAGGAACTATTGCCGAATCAACGACTAAACTACGATCAAGAAATACATTAAAACAATGTTATTCTACATTTTAGTTTTTTTTTTAATTACAGATTATTTTTATGTAAATTAACATAGAATTTTAACAGTGTAGGGTGACGCAACACTCCACGCGAATAATAACAGTTTAACTTGCACCAACTTTCGCTAATTGAAAAATAGTTGAAATGTATTATTTAAGCTGCCTGCAGTCTAATAAGTGTAGATATATACAAATTATATAAGAACGTCAATAAATACCTTTTCCGTTTGACGGTTGTCTAATCGACATGTAATAAGTTAGTTAGATCAGTCTGTGCTGAAAGTGTTGTATCGCCTTTATTGTTACCTTTTGTTACCTGAAAATGTTGTTGTAAGCCTGTACTGATTTTCGGATCATTTTGTGCTCTAGGTATCGTGATTTCAGTTCTCAGACGACATATCTACAGATTTAAAAGTTTTACAACATATGTATGTTATTTAAATCTAAAATGGATCTGAAATTGAAAAATTTAACGTTTTTGCGACATGCTCGGATGTAATAGAATTTGATAGATAAAAAATTAAGTTCAAAAACACACTTTCTTAAATAGATAATAAGTGTTTCTTGTGATAACTTGCTACTTTAAAGAATAGTATATTTAGTAATTTTTTTAATTTAATTTTTTCTAATATCAGTTAGAGACAATGATACAACTGTAAATAATCGTTATTAATCGATTTATGCCAACATTAATAACATTAATGATTGAGCTTTTAATTCCATGCATGTTTAGAGTAAATTCAGCGAAGCTAAAATATTATAGGAGCAAATTTCGTTTAAAGTTACTAAATTAAGAAATGATCCAACGAATTAGAATTCTATTATTTATTATACTTGACATCATGCTATTGATTGTTATAGGTAAGTTGATATGATATTTTAAAATACAAAACTTTTAAAAAGTTCCTTTTGAGGATGTTCTACATGTTAAGAATTACCTATAGCTGTGATAATATTATTCAATATTGTTTTATTTATTAAAAGTATATATTAATTATTTGTGTAAAACAATATTTCGGATATTATCACCAAAACGTATAAAGCAATTTTCTAAGGGGAACTTTCAAACACCGCAACTGGGGGATTTTTTACGTGAGCAACGTTCTCCTTTGTTCTATTGTCGATTAATTGTCACAAATCGAAGATAAATATATAATTTAAATATCTCGCATCAGTATAATAATCAATTTTTCCTTGAATTGTCTCACTATATTTGTATTCTCAAGTAAATTTGGAGTAATTTGTGACAAGAAAAAGAATTACAACTTTGTTATAAAAATGACACCAGCAATCAATAAAAGGGATCTGTCATCTAAAACACGACTAATATTTCAGAGAACTATGGGGATATTATCTGTACAGAAAGATTGGATTACTACTACAATGACTTAAGTTCAGCCTTTGGTTTACAAAACAACACTAGGTTCATTTTGACGTCATCGTAAGCTCTACTATAGGGCTAATTGTCTTTTTCTATTATTTTAATATGTTTCAATTGAATTGCGATGGCATTAGCAATTTATTATTGATTGAAAGATTGGATTTTATAGTATACGTACATTGGCATTGATGTAATATATATATGATTGAGTAATATATAAAATCTTTTTGTGTCGTTTCAGGCGGACAATGCCAAAGAGAGCGTACGTTTTTCTTTATTATTGTTTAATTGCTGTCATTATATCAAAAATAGGTCATTTTTTATAAATATTAGGCTCAATATACAATGTCTTAGAGATTAACCAATTCGGAAGGCATTTTCCATCTTGGATTAATTAAAAGAAAGCTTTTTTGCAATTAATGATATCAGAGAATTCTACATATAAATAATATACCAACTAGATAAAAAGGATTAAATTAGAATGGTGCATTATTTTTCTATATCGACAAAGCAAAGTTTAATAAATTTTGGGGTTAGGGTTACGAAATGGCATTATATGACATCTTCTGTAAAATAAAATACAAACATGAAATAAGCCTATTTTGTTTTTCTTTGTGTACAACCAGAATTTATATTTGTCATTGTTTAACCATTTTACTCAATTTTCTAAATGACCAAATTTGATCAAATGTATCTTTAAATTTATTCTTAAGTGAAACTGAAATTCCTATGTTGACGCTATATTATGATCATTTTAAAATACTATATAATTCTGACAGTGTTTTCAATATCAGATGTGTAACAAAACAGCTTTGTTTAACATACATTTGACGTTAACTAAACTTATAAAAGTAGAAGAATTATTGGGGAGGAATTAGAAAGCTTGCAAATGAGCCCGATATAAATAAATGATAATATCGACTAGGTACTAGTAATATGTAACATTATATAGCGAATGCCATTGTAAAGAGACCTTCGTTAGTTTCGGGACACGTTGCATCACCCTCATTTTCAACCAATCAGTGCTGTACAGTACAATAAAAGCCTTGTCCAACAAAAAGCGTAAAACGGAAACAAACATTAAAGCTACGTCATCAATTATGTGACATTCCCAATTGCTTTAACATGATTAGAGAATGCTCGCCAAACTATCGGCTAAAATGTATAGAATAGAGATAATATATACATACACACATTGCACTTATTTATAGATGTGTACATTACTAATTGTCTTTTTCAGTTGGAGATGGGCATACCTTCTGTGTAAAGCATGAGGACTGTCCATTTTGGTCCCAGTGCATCCATTTCAGGTGTTATGTCGATATGGCTCTCAACTTTTAAAACCCATTCAATTGTACACAATACAAAGATGTTGTTAGAGTTTCTTGAGAATCTAAACTTAATTATACTGAATTACACCAACTATGATTTCTTGTTTGACTTTTCCACTTTTCCCGTTTGGAGTTATAATGAAGAAAGCTTCATAATTCCATGTTTAGTCCTAAACGTGTACATTTTAAAAATCAATTGTCTTATTTTTACAAAAAATTTAAGACCAAAGATGCATTTTTATAATTTTGAAATAGAGTAGAATTTTGAGACTTTGATTGCAAATACACAATTATATTTTCGAATATTATATTACATTGAAAAATGTGCAATTTTATTATTTTTTGAAAACTATATCGATTCTATATCTAGAGAAAAAAATATTATATTATTTGGTAATTTAATTTTCGAAAGAATATCTAAAATATGATCGAATCTTTAATAAAGCTAAGAATATTTTTAACTAGAGGCTGAAGATAGTAATGTATAAATTTTGAAGATTTGTAAGACTCACTATTGCAGTCTGAAACAATAGGGCGACCGGGGGGTATACTATTAGGTACAGGCCACGAATCAGAAGGTTTGTGTATTTTAAGTAGTAAATAAAAAATTCTAGGTCTAGGTTTATTTGGTGGAAGTAAGTAATTTAGCTGATTAAGGGTAATAAATTGTTTATCAAATAGCGAATATAAGCATCTAGAAATTAATTTAGCAGTTTTTGGGTATAACGGTTGATTTAAAGGCTTGTAAAATTCTAAATTATTTAATTGACGTAGAGCCTACTATGTGACAAATACATTGACTCCTCCCTTTAATAGAGGATGGTACGAAAGAAGGAAACTGTCACCGAAGAGCTGAGTACATTGATGGTCGATGTCAGTGCAAACCGGACTATGTTGGCGATGGCGTCTTCTTTTGCAATGACTGTTCCCGTTGTGGCAAGAATACTTGGTGCAGTGCCAATAAGAAGGGGTGTCACTGTCGCCAGGGCTTCAATGGAAATCCTTACATTGGATGTCGCAAAAGTGAGCCTTGTATTTTTTATATGGAAGAATGGCGTTTTGCAGGACCTCTCAAGTCAAAACTTACAAAGACTTAAACGTGAATGTTTACTTTAATAAATATGCCATCATAGTTATTATTTATTCGATAACATTTTACAAAGAAGAAAACAAATTTTTAGATTGTATTACTTGCAAGGCAGTATTACACTATTTAAGTAAATAAGTACGTAAAACATTTCCTTCATATTGACTCCTAAAATATTAAAGCCAAATATCAAGATTATAATTTATATAGTCTTCTACTATAATTAGTTTGACAATTTTTCAAGCCATTAAACTAATGCTAGACGAATACCAGATCAAGTCTTTTGAAAAAAAAACTACATTGCCATTACGGACAATTTTTATCACATATGACTAAGTTGATTTTCTTAATTACCATGTTTATTATAAAGTTTTTCGTAACATGAAATTTATGTAATGATTCGTCCATTCAAATTCATCGTTAGTAATTAGGCAGTAAAATATAGTGAAAGTACCTATATTAAGTAAATGTGAATAAATTCTTACAAAATAATTGTATTGCTATATTTTTTTCGAATTGCTTAAATGTTACTAACTATCCTACAAATTTCCACAAAATAGGATAGTGGAAAACTATAATTTTATTTTTTGATACTTTATATAGGTCCGCAATTAAACTCAACATTCTGTGTTTTGTTTTTAGCCTCTCAGAAGTGTTTCAAATATGCAGAATGGAATGACGGCGAGCAGAAATGCAAATGCCTATTCAACATGAAAGGAGATGGCGTCAATTTCTGTAACCATTGCCCCAGTTGCCCTGATACTAAAGTTTGTGATGAGACCCAGGAAGGATGTCGAGATCGTAAGAAATTGGTTTCCTCATAATTTTTGGCAACTTTTTAAAATTGTGAACTTGGTGCAGCTTGCTGGACTTGATGGTTCTACATTAACTATGCTGATCTTATAATATTTGCAAATAATCTATAACACACATTGTTTTTAAAAATAAAGACAATACCTAAAATTGGCTATTTTATTTAATGTTTTTAGCCTCTCAAAAGTGTCACAGATATGCGGACTGGAGCAGAAGATTGGGGAAATGCAAATGTGGTTATGGTAAAGGTGATGGTATCAACTTCTGCAACGACTGCGCGAATTGTCCCATGGGAACGATTTGCGATGAAACTCAAGAAGGGTGTCGAAAACGTAAGAGAACATTTCCACAGAGCATCTTTTCTATTTCCAATATCCCCAAAAACTGTTCGTATTAACTATTATCTGTCCTTTATTTATTATTTATTCTAAAATAAGATTATTTCAAAATGTTATAATTAAAAGCGGAAATTGTAACCAGTCCTCCTACACCGTACAGTTAAAACTAGGTAATCTTCTCACATGCCATATAAATTAATTTATATTTAGGCTGAAGCATTTATTTATTACACTGAACCAATTGTTATGTAATACGGTTAGTGATGTATAATAATAACACTGCAAACGCTTTAAAGTATTAAAATAACAGTCTTTTTTTACATAAGAATAGTGCTTGTTATTCACTGCTTATGTGAACCGAAAGTCAGTTGTATTGTGCGGTTCGAATGTTCACTGTCATGCTTGTACAATAGCATACTAAAACAAATAGTACAGTTAATAGAATAATACATAACAGATACATAACACTAGTAATCTCTCTATGTTACTTTTTAGCCCCTACAAAATGTCACGAGGATGCTGAATGGTACAATGAATTGGGGAAATGTAAATGCATGTATGAATTAAAAGGAGATGGCGTTAGCTTTTGCAACGACTGCGATGGTTGTCCCTGGGGAATGATTTGCGATGAAACTCAAAAAGGGTGTCGAAAACGTAAGAAAACAAATTTTATTAATTATTTTCCGCAATTTTAACTTTTTGACTTTATGAACTTGTTATTAGTGTTTTTATTTTTTACATGATTTTTTAATGCCTCATATTTACACATTGTGTTTCCAGTTTATTCGTAGTACTCATTTGAAAATAATTTCATGTAATAGTTATTATTTTCTATTGCATTACAGCAATTATTTTTTGGTGAATATCTAGATTTAATTTTAAAAAAATCATTTGGCGAAAAAGAAATTTTCACTAATAATTTACATTTATAAAAGGAATATTCACAAATAAATGTTTTATTAATGTTTGACAATAGCAGCGTAAAAACGAACATGTTTTTCAACGAATAATTTTTTAGTCAGAAAGTATTAAAAAATGTATTCTAAATCATATTTAATATAAAATCCTCTTAATATCTATTTTTGTAAAAGTTTAAATATTTCATCAAAAGATATTTCTACTTATATAACATGTGCTACATACAGAATCAAATACGGTAAATTTTTAAGAGTTTTCACATCTTTTGAATATTTTTATTTTTTCAAAAATTACATCACTGTGTATTGAAAAATGCGAAAAATTACGATTCTGGCATATAAAAGTAAGCTAAACAAAGAGTTTAAATTTTTCTTCTTGTAATTTTTACTATTATTTAGACATTATGTAATCGTTGCGTAATCGTTAAGTAATCATTAAGTAACAGAGAAGTAATCACTATGTAACTGTTGTTTAGTAAGCATTAACTAATCTTTAATTCATAAAATCATTACTTAACAATCAAGTAACCGTTACGTAGCCATTGAGTAACCGTTAAGGAACCTAAGTAACTGTTATGAAACCGTTAATTAACCGCTAATTATAATTAATTCTTAAGTAACCGTTAAGTAAAATAAAAATTAAACAACAGTTAAAAACAAATAATAAACCTTTAAAGAAGACTTAACTGACCAATACGTAACCGTTGGATAACCGCTAAGTAACCATTGAATAACCGATATTCAATCATAAAGTAACTTTTACGAAGTCTTTGAGATGCCTTGAATCAGATTTAATTCTTAATTCATTCTCCATAAACTACATTTTAGCACCAACTAATTGTCACGTTCATGCAGAATGGAGCGATGGAAGGTGCAAATGTAAATTTGACTTGAAAGGAGATGGAGTAAACTTTTGTAACGAATGCTCTAAGTGTCCGGAAGGAACGATTTGTGATGAAACCAAAGAAGGTTGCCGAGATCGTAAGAATCATGATATGTATAATATAATTTATGTTTTTCTATAATTAATAACAACTAAAAATATATTATTTTAGATGTTTCCTTATAGATTATCTTTTTGTGTATTAAAATCAGTGACATAAGCTATTAAGACTAACTTAACAATATTATTACTGTCATAAATGAGAGCATTTTTGAAACCGAAATTTCAGCTCCTGTAAAGTGTCACGATTGGGCGGAATGGAAGGACGGAAGATGCCAATGTCGCTGGAATACAAAAGGAGATGGCATCAAGTTTTGCAATGATTGTGGCAATTGTCCAGACGGAATGATTTGTGACGAAACGGCAAAAGGCTGTCGAGATCGTAAGTGTTATTTTCTAATCATTATTTTTTTAAGGAATTATTTTAAACCTTAGTTATTAAGTTATATTCATTTTATGATAAATTCTTATTTATTGGATTATTATATCTTAACATTTAATTACCATAGCCTATAAAAAATATGTATTAGACGATGCGGTTGTATCGACAAGCCAAGAACAAGAGCGTCGGCAATTAGCTTGAGAGTTGCTAACAGCTCTAGTCATTAATGCTAAGGATAATTAATAGCTTCATTTGACCGCTAATAAAATCTGGCTAGAATGCATTTAAAAGCTATTTTTGATAATCGTAATTGATTGCGTAATCACCAAGCAATAAGGAACAAAATGCATCTAATATAAACTTTTAAAAGTTTTTCTAAATATTTGTTTAAAAGGGGTCAATTTCTATTTGAATTTTTTTTCTTCTTATTGTTTTTAATTTCGTCAGCCAAGTTGATTAATATTAAAATTGTATCGAAAAATACATTTTCTACATAAAATAAATCTTTTTAGATTAATCATTAAAATTGTATACATAAATACAGTACAATAGTCTTACCTATCAATATGGAACGAAAGAAAAGCGCAGAATTATTTAAGTGAAAATAAAATTATCTACGCGTTAGCCAAAAAATCATGAGATTAAATCAAAATGCAACTATTTCGAAGCAAAGTTAACAATTTGATACGGAAAGATATTTTTAAGTTTCATTTTAATAAAATCTTTAATTTCCAGATTGGGGTGTTTAAACTAAAATCCAGAAAATTGCGTATAGCCCATACCATAGAGTAATAATATAGTATTATTACTCTATGGCCCATACTATTTAGAAAAAATATAATTTTTGGGGAATTTAATCACATGAGAAAAATCAAAAGGACGAAATATGCAAGAATATTTTTTGTACTATTTCAGAATTTTATAAAAAAATTATTATTATTTATGTTTTATGCATGAAGTTAAATTAATATAAAAATGTTTTCAAAAAAGGAATTTATATCTAAACAAAAACGACCGCTTCGCAAAAATGAAAGCCAAGAACTAAAAACGCTGAAATGAAATTGATGATATGAAGTACAGCCATTAAAAGAATTTATATAAAAAGGATGCCAAGATTTAAAAACAAAAAGTTAAAATGATATTGATGATACATAGTACATCAATCGAAGAAATTGATATAAACATGGCGCCAAGATGTAATTTTTACAATACTTGCTGTTTAAACTGCATAAACGTATAATTGATAAATATGGAACAGAGTAGGTATACGTCTAAACTGCAAAATTCATAAAATATTACAACAAAAATTGTGAAATTTTTTTATATTGTATGTATTAATGTATTGTAATATATTTAAAGTCTTTGGTGCAGACAAACACGATATTTGAAACCATCTCACTATCTATTTGGTGATTAGTATTATTGTTGACTTGGAAAAAAATGTTACAATGAACTTTATAAACTTATTTGCTTATGAAAGCAATAATCAGATCAAATGAATCGGTGTTCTGTAATAATGCTACAGGAGGCTATAGAAATCAATTGAAACAATGCAGCTTTAGTATAATAAAACTAAATATAAAGTGGTAGTAGTAGTAGTAGTATGTAGAAAATTAGGTGAATCAGAGATTAATTCGTGCTATTATATAACAAAACGTTATTCATGAGACTTTGGCATAATTATTTTTTTCTTTTTCCATTAGATTTCTCTTAAGTTATTCTGGCTCTCACTATTTACTTATTATAATACTTTAACCATCTCTATCATTAGTTTAGGCCTTGAAAATTATAGGCTATATGGAAATAATGCGCATCTATAAAAAACAAAATACAGGCACGTAACTAGACTTTATTTTCATGTAGGTACGAATTTCGGAACTCATAATACATCCATTCCTGATATATGCACACTTCATTTTGGAACAATTGACATGAAGTAACAAGTTAAAGTGTAACATCATGATTTTGAAAATGGGAAATTTAGTCACGTGGATTTTGTGTGGGTTCAATTTAATATGTATATAATTAATAACATATATTTTGTGGATAAAATAGTAATAAAAATTTCATATAAATATTTGTTTAAAATACCCTCAACTCCTTTTCTTTGACATTCGGAAAACAGCTATTCTGCATCACCAGTTCACCAGTTTTTTCTGAAGTATATTGAAACTCTTAAAGCTATATGTGTAGCAATATGTAAATGATATATGTGCAACTGGATAAATCATTGAGCCCCCTCTCACTACCTGTCTTTCAGCGCCAATACAGTGTCACGTGTTTGCCGAATGGAGTAAGGGACAGTGCAGATGTCGATGGGGTCTCAAAGGAGACGGAATCAACTTTTGTAATGAATGTGTAAAATGCCCGAAGGGAAAGCTTTGCGACGAAACTCAGGAAGGATGTCGAGATCGTAAGATACTTTTCCATTTTTTCATGCTTATGTCAATTGAAAGGAATAATCAATTACTTCACATATTTTATTTGATGCGATGAAACATAGTAGACATTAAGTATAGAAGAAAACAATAGTTCTGATTAAGCTTGTCGAAAGCTTGTTATTTAGCTTGTTCAAAATTCATGAAAAATAACTCTCACTGCAAGAAATCCCCTAGAAACCAAAATTATTAGAATTTGTGTAATTTACAACTTTATGTTATTGTTATACATATCCTATATGCGTAAGACTTTGCAAAGAATAGCTATAAATTTAGATATCGATTTGTTAGATATTTAGTAATGGCAAACGGTAAATCAAGTTCGATTGGTTATAGTGCATAGCAATAATTAATTATTACCTACAAAATGGCCAAGTTCTCGAGAAGAGTTTGTGTTATATATATTATTAATGTACTCTTATATTAGTTGTATTTATTTGATTTTGTATCTGATATTGTGTAGTGGCGTCCGAAATATTCACTTATATTAGCTAGATCCGCAGTAACGTATTTATAAAAAAATGTGATACGTTATTTATTAAATGCTTTTTAGATGTCAAATTGATGTTTTAAATGTTTAATTTATCATAAATATTATTAAAATTATTCACAAACTACACAAACTACTGTATATTTGAAGTCTGGCTCTTTCTGACGGACTCTTTTTTGATTATTCGGTCTATAAACACATCTTACATCTTTTTTAAGAGTAAATTAAAACAAACGCTTTGTTGATCTTTGTAATTTGACTATTATTATTATTATTATTATTATGCTAGTTTTAACCAATTGTATTATAAGAATTAAGAATACCGAATAATACAATCGGACATTATTTTAACATTTCATTATATAAATAAGTGTTTTATATTTATGAACTTCCCTGTGAAACTAAAGAAAGTAAAGAAGCAAGTATCATTATATAAAAGATGTAAGACCTAACATCCAATCATAAAGTCGAGAAAAATCACGTGACTCCGTAAGGAAACAACTACAATAAGGCAATTAAAACTGAATAATAGATATCGATTTTTGTTTACATTTTTTTAAATGTAAATTTTTAGCTTTCGAATGATATAAAATTATTAATCCTTAGCTAATATATCTGCAGCTGAATCATGATATATTCGTCCCACATTTGCATATGAAACACGTTATTCTAGCTATTTCTCTTCGTATTTACTCGCGCTAGGCTTTTTGCGCTCGCACACTTAATATTGAAGAATCTTTATAGACGTGTTATTTCTATATCTAGTTCTCATTGCTATGTTCTCAAGAATTACTTCATTAATGAATCAAACTATCCTTCAAAAGGGGAATAATGACGTAATATGGAGGGAAATTCCCTCTGATGCTACTTACATTTAAATTAAAATGTTTGCGTAATACAGAATGTATATTAAATAGCTTTCTATTTAGATAGACATATACATCGAAAGCATACAAGGTCTATAATATATATTTACTAATACAATTTACAATTTGATTATTTCAAACATTGTAATATTTGACGATATTTTCTTATGAAATGTCTGAACTTTTGACGTCCATTCTAGCTCCTTCAGTGTGCCACGATTTAGCCAAAAGGATCGACGGACAGTGCATATGTCAAGGGGATCTCAAAGGAGATGGAGTCAACTTCTGCAATGACTGCTCCAAGTGTCGAAAGGATCTCCTTTGCGATGAAACTCAGGAAGGATGCCGCGACAGTAAGAATTTTTCTATTTTGGCCATATATTTTGCACTTCAATAAAACTTACTTTACGAAAATACATAATTGGTGATATTTTCTAACTGTTTTAAATATTGCAAATGTAAGTGTTAAATAATATTTTAACTATCTACGATTATCGCGATGTGAAATTTCTGGAAAATTACAAATTAATATATACATTAATCTGTATTAATTAGTATTGTAAATGTTTACATTTATGTTATCAATTTAATTTGAATGAATGTAATTAAATTAAAATAATTTTTCATTTTTCATTTAAAAATATAGATTTTCTATTTAAAATTTGAAACATATTCGATAATATCTCTATAATTTATGTCATTGGTTAGTTAGTTATCTAAAGTAGCCTTATAAACATCCACAAACCACTTTATATTAACGTAAATTTTAAAATGACTTATAGCGATTTCTATTTTAAGAGCAACAATGTCACCATAAAGCCAGTTTCTTCATGGGAAAGTGCCGATGTCAGTATGAATCCAAGGGCGATGGAGTCAACTTCTGTAACGACTGCAAGAAGTGTCGGAATGATCAACTTTGCGATGAAACTCGACCGGGTTGTCACAACAGTAAGACATCTATGTACATATATATGTATATAAACGAAGATCATTTCATATTGTTATATTTTTGCCAATGCCAGTCAACAGTAAATTAGTTTAAAAGCTATATTTCAAATAATTATGTATATATTGAAAAGGTACGCATTTTAAACAATATTGTATTTACTGAATATTGTCCAATCTAAACATATTATTATTAGTTTACTGTTGAGATTATAAGTTTATAGCATGAATCATGTTTATACTCGTATATCAATATTTACACATTGCTGTTGACTTTGGCTAATGAAAAATAATCCATCAAAAGTTAATTTAATCAAAACGAGACTTAATTGTAGTTATTGCAATCTAAAAGGCTAAATTTTCAAATACATTGTAATAGACAAGGTTTGAATAAATGTAATTTTGGTTTTATTAATGTTGGCCTAACAGTAAATATTAAGAAGAAGAATATTTATTTATATAACTCACATATGAATATAAATTTATAAACTTTACGGTTTAAAGTCACTTTTATAAAGTTACTTTACTGTTCAAAAATTATTTTAAACTGTCACTAAAAATATATGAATTTATTATTTCAGAAGACAGTAAAAAAGGTGGCAAACATAGTAAGTATTCCCTTCAATTATTAATTATGTTGTAGTACTATATATTATACAAATTAATTTAAACGGAGTATAATATATATCCACAATAGCTTTACCAACTAATTTTAAAACATGTGGAATATAGATATACCTAATATATTCTTATTCTTAATATACTTATGTATGTATAGGTACAGGGTGTCCCAAAATATACGCATAATCGAGAGACATAATATGAATGGCCCGCCAGGTCACCAGACCTGACGCAATTGGACCTTTCTGTGGGAACATCTCAAAAACAACTCTTAGAAAAACAGATCCTGAATTATTGATGATATAATATAGAATAACATAATAAGTGCAATGGCAGATATTACTCTTGATATGATAAGAATATCTTTGATATTAATTATGAAACGATGAACTATATAACCTGTGTATTAAATAAAAGATAAGACAATTTGAGCAGTTTTGTAAGATTTTTGTAACATAATAAAAACGGTTAAAATAAACAATTTGTAAATAATTTCGGTTATATATGTAAGTGTTTGAATATTCAACTTACTCCTATTATACATGTATGTATATTTTGAGACACACTATATATTAACTTACAATTTAATTAACACACATTACATACACTTCGATTTACCTTTTTTTAAGTTAGGTCTGTATAAGTTGTCTTATATGTATACATATACTAATTGCAATTTTTCTCTGGAAATTTGATATGAAGACTGTATTTCTTCTCGAATTTCTGCGCATAAGTCTCTCGTCGTTAAGCGAATGCTATGTAATTAATCTACATGATATTACTTTTCAGATTGTAAATTCAACTACAACTACAGATCATGGAGTGAGTATTATTTTAATGTGTTACAAAAACACTTATATGTAATCGCGTATAATAATAATAATATATAGTAATACTAATGAAATCTTGCGTTAGGATTCCTATGTCCTGTCTCGCACCCAAATAAATATTATTAATGGTGTAATCATTCCAAAGTTGTGAATTACAACAAAGAGAGAACTTTAGGAACCCAGTAAAACGTTATTTTTGGTCATTAAATTACAATAATTCATTCACTATCTCTATCCATATTTTACTCCCTGTAAATCATTTAACTGGGAATTTTAGCGCTAATTATTCCAAACCACCAAAGAAATAATCACGATTCCTCCTCTGATTCCTTTAGTCTTTAGACGTCTTAATCCTAGACTTACTTCTGACCGTAATTCACATCTCTTCTGAGATGAATTATGTCTTCTTATATTACACAAAATCTTCAAGGAAACCACATAACAATATATTTTAAATCCAACTTCATCATCATACTCAAACTAATCTAAATATGATTCCATTACATTCATATACATTTAATGATAGCAAAAGCATATTATACACATATGACAAACTCAAACAGCATTATAATCAAATGCATACGTAATGTTGGAACAAGTTGCAACGATATAAGGTAACAAATATATAATAGAGTAAAATATATACATTTACTAGAATGATCATGAAGTAGTATTATACTGTATAAATTATAATCTCGTATTTTTAAGCTTTAAAAAATTGAACGAAATTTTCATTGAAATAGGATATTTATCGCACAATATATTATCTGTATTTAAATAATTAACTATTAAATACCTATAATTTCTATTCTCATCTTTTTTCATCAATTCTCGTATCTTATTCTTCTAGTTACTCTTTTCCCGCATCACATGCATTCATGTTTTTCATCACGCAGGGATGCTCTGCCTCGAACAAAAAATAGTGCCCGGATACTACGGTTGGGGTCGAATCCAGTTAGTACGGGACGACTGGTGGTTCTATTACCGTCCAGCGGCGAGGTTTAATGGAAAGAGGGAGACTGAATGGTGGAAGCAATCTGTAGCCGGTCAGGATGTCATAATCAGCAGTTCCCCCTTTATCACCAAGTACAACGGCGTCGAGTGGATGCTCGACCTTGTCATGCGAAGCGTTACTCCCGGTAAACTGCGGGTGATGCTGCGCCTACCGAACCAACTAAATGAGGCCACGCCGTCGACTATGCGCGGCAGAATGCTGTTTTATGTCGGAGACAGAGGCAAAGTGACCAATTTTGTCGTGTCAAAGGAGAACAGTCACTGGTTCATGGAGATTAATATTCGCGGCCTTAACCCGGAAATTGTTCCGGTGATAAAATACCGATTCTGTCGTTAAATGAGCATCGGCCTATAATTTATATTTGTTTGTCTTGGACATAGCAACAAGATGCTCATATATGATTTTCAAAACAAACTAAAAATGGTTCATTTTCTATTTGAAATAGAGCTCCTATATATTAAGTAATTGAAAACGTGTTCTGCTTTATTTCTTCATTATTAGAAATCCAAAAATTTACTAAAAAATATCACATTTGTTAGATTCAAAACTGATCTATTACATATAAATTAGTTAACAAGACATTCAACTAATTATGAAAAAAATGTTAATTTTGCAAAATCTAATAATAAAATGTTCAGAATATATCTACCTACATATTATATACATAGAGTTACTCAAGTAAATTTAGAAAAACACAAGAGTATTATATAAATATGGAACGACTGACAACGTCTATCCATAAATACTAAATAGAAATATAAAAATATTTATGTATGTGATCGAAAGATAAGTTTATGCAAAAGATAAACCATTGAATAAACGTGTATAAAATAAGTAGTTTATGCGAACATTTATCAACGAGTAACAGTTCATAATGCGAATTCCACATGTATATACTTACTGATAATATACTGCTGATTAAACCCATTATTGTGTTTGAGCTTCATTTTTATATGTATTTGTAAATGCACCGGAAAAGAGATTATCAATTTTTAATACAACAAAGTATAGAGATTTAAAGATACTAAAATTTTTAAAATTGATGGGTAACATTTTTATATTTATTATATAGAAACCAGAAATTCTTGTCATATGAATTCAATTTTCATTAAAAAATGTTGTGTTTTATAATAAAATAAAGGCATGCTCATATTTTATAATTACAGTTTGAATTCATTTTGATTGTCTTATTAATTTCTACAAGTTAAAAGCAATAATAAATACATAGATGATGACATTTATTTTCTAAATAAAATAATTGCATGTTTAGACTTTTTAATTTATATTAAATTTATATAATTAATTTCTGCAAGTTACAAGTAAAAATCGATACATATATTTAGATTTACATTCTAGAATCAGTTATATTGAGTCTATTGCCTATGTTCTTTCTAAAATAGCAGAAATTATTAAATTTAAATTTATCAGGAATGTTAGTGTATCATCTGTGTCTATTTCTGCTTGTAACTTGTAGAAATCAATGAGATAAATAAAAGTATAATTTATTTTATTGAATGCGTTTTTAATGCGTTAAATTTCATGCATTTTAATGAATATTGAGTCAAATTACGAAAATTGCTGGACATTCTTTAAGATGGAAAATATGTTTTAATATCCTTTTTTTAATTTAACCGATCGACATTTTTAAATTCTATGTGTAAATGTCTTTTTAATTCTCTTAACTTTGTTATATCAAAAACTGATAATCTCTTTTCCGATGCACTTACAGATATAAAATCTAGCTCATACACTCACCGTGCATGTTTAGCATTTGTGGGCTGATTTACGCTCTTTTTGAATCGAATGCTCGGAACCATAAATCAGATATATGGCAAAAGAGTCTCGTGTCAAAACTACAGACGTTAAGGATATATATGTATAGGGTTTTTAAAAATGTATTTTTTTATTGAGAACTATACATACAGAAACAAATATTACTTTCTCTATGAATATCCATAGCTTTCTGATGCTAACCTTAGATATGGAATAAGGAACCATATCTATGTTTCTAATATTACTTTATATATAACTATCTATAGAATTATGTACATATATATTTAAATTTGAATTCGTCGTAGATAAGTTGATTTGGAAGATAACATTTGAATTATGCAGGCACTGCTAATATTTTGGCGGTGTAAACAACAATAAAGCACATAAACTTGATATATTCTAATTTGAGAAAGTTTCTCTCTATAAGTGTAATTGTCAAAGCATTGGCATTGGTTTTAAGCCTCTAGGTGGTTCCTAGCGGCGACATATTGAAACCTAGATGGCTATGTTTTGGTGATTTTGTGTTCATCTAAAATGGGACCTTGCCTATAACTCGGGAATGGCGTGGAAATCGGGAAAATGTCCGTAGACGATGTCTTATAATTGGCTCTAATTTATATCCTGACAATTTTAATGAAATTTGTTTGCATTAAAGGCTTAAATTCTAAACCACAGCTTCAAACCGCAGATGTACCGTTTTTGTCCACTTTTCAAAAATGCCACGGCCAGGGAAATTAATGCATCGTGGGATGTCAATCAAGAAATTTCACAGCATTGTTAATATTTACTTTAGATCTGATTATTACTTCCGCAAGTTTTAAAACCAGGAGAACTGGTGAATAGTGGACATTATGTGACATTCTTACAGCAGATTGTTTCAGTTCGTCAAAAAGGTACCTCCAACATAATGCCCGGCCACATGTCGTCAGATTGACCAATGTTTTTTTCCAGAGTCCCTCAGCCTTATTATTCTCCTGGCATGAAATTATGCGACCGGTGTATATTCCGCAATATGGAGATGCGGATCGAGTAAACAGAGAATTCGTTGATCGAGACTCTGTCATGCAATACCTGGAAGATTATCTCAAGCAGTTGAGTTTACAGAAATTGTGGAAAGAACTTATACGTGACTTCGTCAAGATCTCTCGAAGATTATCGATAGGAATGGGGAATATCTAAATTAAACATTATTTTCACGTATTATTAATAAAATTGTGTATATATATTGTCATAGTTGTTCAGTGTTGCTTAAATCCATTATTTTAATACACTAACGTATTTATTGAAAACCTTTTTTGAGTAGAATTTGAAAATGGCATTTTTTAAACCCCAGTATATTGGTTGGTCCACAAATAAACACATATACAGCGGAAGACCTTACAGATTTCATCTAATACTATACTGTAAACGTCTACTCTTTAGTCACAGAAAATTTCCTTGCTTTAGTCATAACTAAACGTTAAACTAATCGTTATGAAAACTACATGCAGCCTTTATATAATGAATATCTAACAAAATATTTCCAACAAAAACTCTATTTAATCAAAAAATATATTCTGGAGATATTATTCAATAATAATTAAAATAACTTATCTGATTATTCTGGCAATTAAAGTCATTCTTCAATAGCTACGCACAAGAATTACCAAGACATAGTAGGTTTAAGCGACAAGAAATCCAATTTATAGAAAAAACACAAGTTATACATCTTTATATGTATCAAATCATACACTAGATAGGGTTCATTAGAATAGTCAGTATCTATGTAAATTTAAACCTGATTCCTTTGGTTTGAACCTGTTGAACACTTATTTCTCAAGATATAATAGAAGCTAGAGTCTTAGAGTAGCATATCATAAAATATTTCTTTTGGACCATACTGACTAGAAAATAATCGAGAGTCCAGAAAACTATTTATCTCAAATAAAATTCAATGTTGGAAGTAAACATACATGTTTGTATATTTAGGGTATCCTAAAAAATACTCTATATACAATTCTGTAAATATATGTCAGTATCAAATTTAGTAGTAGGGGGTTATGTTTTTCTGCGTAAAATCCTTTTATTCTTTCCATTACTAAATAAACATATTATTCCGAACCCATAACGGATGCTGTAGCTACTAGATATGCTTTTATCAAGTTTACTGATCCCTACAGATTTCCTATGTTTATTTCTCTGTACTATCTTTGAGACTAGTATGCTAGAATTTTAAGTTTCAAAAATGGATATAAAACAGCTTAGTATTTTTATTTTTAATATTACCTTGGTGCTAAAGGCAAATTAATACGTATACCCATTTAGAGTTATTAAACATTTAGAACAATTTTGAAGTTTATCAAACTTTTAAGCATCTTTTACCAAACTTTTAGTACAAAATTACGAGTTTAGAGAGAACTATCACTTTAAATCATGCCGAGAATGAAAACATTGAAAACGTAAATGCGTGAAATTAATTTTATTTTACTGTTAAGATATTTAAAAAATATGCTCAAGATTCCACCAAATTTTGTGTTTATTAGGATCATATATGTAGATTAAGGAAGAAAAGAGACTCTATCCATAGGAGGGGGGGGCACCCCTTTTTGCTATAAATTAATTATTTTTTCAATGTAATGTGTTATGTACAAAACGTCTTCGTTTACCTATCTGCCAAGTTTCAAAATTCTACTCCACCAGGAAGTTTCAAAATTATAAGAGGAGGGGCTTGGTGTTAAACAGCACAATGTTAAAAACTTTACACTTTTGAATATCACCATTTTTCTTTTGCCAATAAAGTATGATTGATATATACTTTTAAGACAAAATATTGGGTTATTGATTTTTTGTAGATTTCACAAATTTACGCTTGCTAAAAACAGCCGTAGCATATCTAGTGTATTGATTGAAATCTGTGAATCTAACCACTGAAAAACTAAAAATTGTATAATTTAATTATAAATAACTGAAAAATTAGAACAAGCAGATCACATGCCCAAACAAAGTGGTAACGATGAAGAGCCCATTCAAGCTGCTCAACAGCAGAGCAATAGTGTCGCTCATCAGCGGGCACAAATCGCCTTGTCTGCTAATGCTATCTCTAAAACAGTCGATAGTCAGAAACGCGTCCAAAACGAACTCAGCAATCTGGCAGATCAGTTGAAACAAACGAGCCCTAGTAAGCTACCGCCGAAGCATGAACTCAAGGAGACCCTGCGTCAAATTACCAACGACATCGCCAAGACCCAGGCAGAGCAGATCGCAAGTCTACAGAGCATTCGAGATAACCTTGAAAACTCGTTGGCCATGAGTGTTGTCTCAGTTCCTGTGGCCACGACAGTCAACAAGAACACTGCAGGTCCCGGAACTTTGCTGAGCTCGAACCCATTCCGCGCCGACTTCCAGCGGCTTTCGCAGAGTAATTGTTTTATATGGGCCTTCGACAACTTCAACTCGCGGAAGGAAGATTGCATTGATCACTGGTCTGTCCCCTTCTACACGGGGTTCATCGGCTACCGATTCAAGGCTAAGTTGAGTCTCGACCGGCATTTGGGGATCTATGTGAAGCTAGTCAAAGGTGACTACGACCAGTGGATGGCTTGGCCTTTTGTCAAATTGATTGCGATGACTATCCTCAATCAGGTAGATGAAAGTCAGAGTGTGACGCGGATTCTGAAGCCGGAACCCGATGATGCTGATGAGCGGGCGATTTGGGTTCAACCTGAGGATGATGGAGAGAAGAGAATTGGTTGGGGGATCGAGTCATTCATGCCATTGGCTGTGCTCACAGGAGGCGACACAAATGGTTCCGACTTTCTGCGCAATGATACCGTCTATGTAAGACTAAAGCTTGTCGATTGAAATACTTTACATTATTCCATCTGGGCAACCTTTACTTCTCGATATATACGGCCAACACCAATATTAGCAGACTACTCATTTTACGTCAAATAGACGGAAAATACCTCGACAGATAGTTTCTTGTGGAGATTAAATCATTCAGATATGCATGTGGGAGATATTTAAATTTTAGAATATGCATATATGAAAATAATCGTTTAGAAGAACAATTCCTTCCTTTAAAAATCTTTGGATTTATTTTCAAATGCTTTTAATGTTATTAATAAAGCTTTTATTATTTAAATATGCGTCGATCATTTTTGCAAAGAAAATACTTAGGCATATTTTTTGGTTTTACCTTCGGTAATTTTAATAATATAAAACTATTAGTAGTCTTGATAATCCATGAATATACATTAATTATGAAAATAAATTTCACATCTTAGTAAAATAGGGTCATTGAATTTTGTATAGAATTAATTAATAAACTCGTATTTAGGAAATTTAAATAAAGTTAGCTAAATTAATAACCTTATAACGACAAATGGAATAGTAACAATAATACTTATTTTTCATTTAAGAGTACACAAAAATTAAGCTAACATACTTTTATGTAAAAGCAAAACATATATTAGCGCCGTAAATAAAATGTAGTATTTAGCTATTTTATATAAAAACGTCTTAATTGAAAACAAACAGCGTTTTAAAATGTAATAAAATAGAATAGTGAGTCACATAATATAATAGAAAAATATAAACTGTTTTTTTTTAATAAACTGACAACTTAGCCGATTTCTCGGATGCAGGATGAAACTTTGTAAAAATAACATAGAACTATGTAATAATTATACTATAGCATAAAATACAAACTATCTAATAGATGCATTATTCATACAATTTAGTGACTATGCAAACTTTAAAGTAGATCAGGAATAATTGAACTAAAAATAATTGAACTAGTAAACAATAATTACTTTAAAATAAGCATAAAACACTTAATTGTTTCATTTTCCACCCTGCATTTTAATTTAAAAAGGTACCAAAAAACCTATAATTACAGCTTTCAAATTTTATATTTCGCAAAATATTCACATGAAATTCTGAATCAAAATACGCAATGTGCTAAACGAACTTTTTACGCATTAATTATATACTACATAAGTAATGCACATACATATAATTAATATTAAATAATACGCTCTCTCAATAAAGTAAAGCAGAAAACTTATTGAAGTAATAAGCCAAATTTATTCATAATCTTGTCATCAAAATCGACGCAGGAAAAAATTAAATGAGATGCGATGTGATGCGATGCAGATGTTAAGGGAACGTACATTATGGCAAAATAAGTACAAAATTATACAGAATATTAGGCGCAAAATAGAGCCTAAAGAAATGAATATCACATGAACAGTTCTGTAATTGGACGATAAGGTGGGAGGTTGAATAAACTGAAAAGCATGAAAAGCATGTGAACTGAAAATCCGAACATACACGCGTGTATAACAGTCAAGTTTAGCATTCAGAAGAGTTTCCAGACCCGTCAGTTTTAGTGTCTTCAAATTTATAATAATAATTATCAATCGTACTTTACTATACAGTACTGGAAGTATACAATTCAAAAAATAATATTAAATTGTATAGAAATAGTCTTAGTCCAAGCTATTGAACACAATTATAAACATGCGTTAGATATGCATAAATTAAAATGCTTGTTATAAACAACAGCTCAAATACCTACTACACATTATATAATAATTCATATTTGTATGTACAAATATTACAAACATTGAATATGAGAACCATTACAACCTTTTACATTTTCATTAGACAAGTGTAAAATATAATAACACACAAGAAAAGCAGGTAGCTAGGTGTATAACAATTAAATGAAAGTAGTACAAATCCAATCCTGTAAAATAAGTATATAAATAGAGGATTTTAATTATCTACAAAAACGCGTTGTGACGAATAAAACCATCTTGCTTAACTATAAAAATGCAAGAAATTCCTGAATTTTGTATTGCCTTAGGTAAGTTCAAATAACCACCGTAAATTTTACTAAATCTCAAAAAGGTGCAATGTCTATTTATTTTATTGGTTTCGCATAATATAAATTGATAAAACAATAACAGCTGTAAAATATTGCTAATCTTTATATATCGTTATATTTAATCATACACATACAGTGCAAAACTAAATAAATCAAGAAAGTTTCTATAGAAATTACATTATTTCCCAATGGAACACCAATATACACATAAAAGCTATGTCTGATACAGATCTATAAAACAAAATAAAAAAATATTTGAGTAGCAGGTAAAATAGCTAATAACAAAACAAAATGAGATTCGGAAAACGTATCATTAAGTAGAGAAAACCAAATTCAAAAAGTAAATGATAGATAGCGAATAATATTATAAACAAGTTAAAATGGAGAAGATTCCTAAATTTTTGGTTACAGTGAGTCAAAATACAGAATTAACGTCTCTAATATAAGTACATATATATACATACTGTTCTTTTCGTGAAAGTTAATCAATAACAACTAAAAGAGAAATGTCCCATCTTCGTAATTACGTTGAACGATTCAAAATAATTATACAACAGTAAATGTTTGTTTTATTTTACCTCTAGAATAGGTACATGCGCGTACATAACATAATTATTCAAGTAAAATCAATGCAGGGGTATCGAGTGGTTCGAATACACGTACATAACTTTATATATAGGCGAGATACAGCTAAAAAAGACAAAATTCAATATAACAATGTTAGCGAATTTAATACGAAATATAGTTAAGACTGTAATTTAGTACATTTTCCTGCAGGTCCATTCTAGCAGTGAAAGTCTTTTTTGTAGCTAAATCTTAAGGGATCTTTCCAATCAACCAAATAAAAAAAAGAGGCTTTTTTCCAAGAGTAAAAATCCATGGTGGTGCCAACACTGTTTCCTCTTTATGTGTTTAGGTCCTTTCTATGGCTTTCTTAGGATCGTAGAAACGACCGTTTCATTTCCCCCCAACTATTTTAAGACAGCTCAAGAAATTTTAAATAAGGAAAATGCACTACTAAAATATTAAATAACCAAATTTTCGACTTTTATAACTTGTCAAGAATGAAATATTTCCCCCCTAATACCTCTTTATATATAAAGGTTCAATACACATAATAATAGGGTATCATTCAGTAACATCTTCAAAATATATAACTAAGGGAAATAAAAAGGAACCATTTATGACAGAGATGATAAACAAATTAATCGATAGTATAGCTGGTAGATTTTCTATTTTCGTTTCATAACCAGTTCCCTTTACATTTACTTGTGTTTCAAACTACAAGTGTTCCCTTTTAATAGTATACAAGAATTCTAAAGCATTTTGGACATTTTAAATAAACATATGGATTAGTCTGTACATATTTTTATTAAATGTTTCAATTAAACAATATGTTACTTTTAAACAACTTTTTGCTTAAAATAAATATTTTAACCTTTTCGCAGTTTAAATCAGTGGATTATACATACGCGAGTAAATTAATTAGTTTTTTGTTTGCTATTTCATCAGTCAGAAAATAACAAGAGAAACATATTCCTCCAAATTATCGTTAATAAAATTACTCAAAATCACCATTGAACATGATACTAAATTTTCCTCTTCGTTGACAATATTATCTGTGTAACAGGTTTGATTAGGTAGCCTTGAGGGAGTGTACAAAGGATAAAAAGGGAGTAGATGAGAAAGCCCTGATCAGAGAGGTAGTGAAGCAGAAGATGACTTCAGACTGAGGCATACTCGTGTCACCTTGAGGAGGATGAAACGAGCTGATTCTTGCGCTGCAGCTTGTTCCGAATGACTGGAGGGAGAGGGAGGCGGTTGATCGTCTCAGACCGCGAGTATGCGCACAGAGAGGAGGAGCATAAAGAAGAGGAAGAGTGGGTGACGCACGCTGTAGTCTCAGTGTCGTTGTCATTGGTAGCTGCCACCTGTGAGGTGGAGGTAGGCAGCAATAGAGGTGGCCGAAGACAGTGTAACACCGCCTGTTCGCTCAGGCTTTCCAAGGAGACGATCTATGTGTAGGAGAGGGGAGAGAGAGAGATTGATGTTTTATATAAATTCATACCATATTCTCGATGCTAATAGTAATATAGTAGACAGTAATAATATAATAGACAGTAGATAGTTTATATTGAAATTTCATTGTTTACAACATTTTAATGTTTTTAATTCAGAAACATAAGAGATGCAAGTAATATTAATAATTAACAATTAATGCAGGAAAATTTATAAAATTCTACCGAATTAAAATCTGTCGCGAGAAAAAATTAAAATTAAGACAAGAAATACTTGGTAAACAATCATTACTATTAAAATTACAATTACTTATTTCGAATTAGTATACTGCTACTCATTTAATGAGTAGTATAGGAGGAATATTGTGTATTTCACTGGAAACAAGGCAAAAATTGAGAAAAAGAATTTACCTGATAAATATCGACTAAACGAACTGCCTTGGTAACTCCATAGACATCAACAACTGCCCGTAGAGGACGCTGTCCCGGATTCCAGGTGTCGCTCATCTTAACCTGTTCCCAGCAGCCCAACTGAACACCGTTCACAACCAGGTAGAACTTCACCTTCAGTCCATGGGCATACTGAAGCGCAATAAATGATACTAATCAATGATGACATGATAAATATCATAATTTGAAAATAGGAGGGAAATGTCTAGAGAACCGAGTCAAAAAGAATTCATTGTTAAAAGCGAACAATTTCAAACATGGCTGTGGTTTTCTGACAAGATTTATTATAAATTACGTAGACAATAAAATTTACTAATACTATGAATGCGATGCACAAACTTTATAAGCAGAAATAATATTCAAAATTTTCAAAACTTTTGAAATTAAAATGAGTTAAGATTTATTCTTTCTAGAGTGCTATTAAATGTTTTAAATAATGACTATTAAAAACACTGACTGACATAAAATGTTTGTTAAAGTAGAGCAAAATTCACCAAAAGACTTTGGTCCGTAAAAACCCAGCAATACAATACACACATTGGTATTATATTTATGTATGAACTTATAATGTGAAAATGTTCGAAAATATTATAAATGATTTATTGAGTAAAAAAACAAGAAGAAAGCTTTAAAAATAAAATGTTCAATATTAAATATAACAATTCAACGAAAAGGTTAATCAATTTAATACATCATTTTGTTCAAATAATAATCTTTAACTATATGAATGTCAACCCTATTATAGCTGACTATGTGAGAAAGCCTTTCAAGATGAATGAAGTCAAGAATACAACTTATTACAACTTATTCTTAAAACTAAAGGAGTGGTCTAGAAACGAAACTTACCGGGGAATACTCCAGCTCATAATAGACTCCAATGAGACTCCCCTTGTCTGTAGCAACTGGTATTCCTCCAGCTACGGGTGAACTATTAGCAATCTCAGGTATGAGCTGAGAAAGAGGAATAGCGCCGTAGGAAGTTCGCAACCAACAGGGACACCTGACACTACTACTAACTGGAACGGAAGAGGAGGGGGTGATGTCCATCATTGTGGGAGATGTCTTTGCGCCTTCGTCAGAGGGGGGTGGAGCGGTGTTGGTGGTGGTTGTGGCTGCAGCGGCAGTAAGGGTCTGCAGGGTGCGGGAGACGGCGCACATCCAGGTGTCACCTCGTTGGACCAGGCTGGGGATAGCGAAACTGTGTGAGTACAAATAGAAGAGGGCGCATAGATTCAGGAAAGTTATAGACAAATATAGAAAGGGACAAACGTCATGATTGTATATAAATTTAAAAGAACCGTAACTAAGAATAATTAGACATAAACTTAATTTATTACACACACATAATCACTAAAGAATAACCATTATACTGCTATTTTATTAAAACACATTTTTTGGACATTTTAGAGAAAAAATAATTACATTTAAGTACTAAACAATCGATATAAAATATCAGTAAAACGATGAAAAGGAATAAAATAAAGATCAATATTGAAAATAAAAGAGGCCTTGAGGTTGTGTAGGGGTTGACTTAAATCTGTAGAGTAAAATCAAATAACAGCATTTAATAAAATAGAAAAGGATAACAGAAAAAACCTTAAACATGTGTTATGTAACCTTTGAATATAAAAAACACAGTTTATAGATATTTTATGAGCAGCACATCGAATTGGTTAATTAAGAAAATACTATTAATAGAGGTTTTGTGTACAGTGTTGTGTAAAAGTAGCTCACATTTATTAATTTATATAAATATAATACTACTGATACCAATCGACTGCTAAAATATAATCTAAACAAAATCCCAAATAAAACAGAGAATAATAATCTTTAAAATATAATTAAAGAAAGATCTGGAAGAATACCTGGGCAGAGGGAAGAGCTCAGCAGGAGGCAGCATTGTGAATCCAACTCTCAAATCACCACTCCATCCACTTTCAGTCTCCACAATCTCAAGAGCAAGTACCTGTCCTGGAGGAATACCTTGTGCTGACACAACTACTGCATCACAGAATCCAGCTGATCTGCGAGCTGTAAGGCGGTCCTCAGTTAGCTGGATTTGGTCGCCAATACTGCGACTTGAGAACCGCAGGCCACCCCTCATCTACTCTTCTCTACAGTCCTAGCTGATAGTTTTGTTGGAGATGTGGTCGCTGTAGGCACAACTGTGTTATAGTTTTGGATGATGCACTATGACTAAGGTGTTGGCTTCACACGATAGCTATGATCTAGTAACCTGTGCAGGAAAATCACAATTTAAAGAATCCAAATTACACAGATAATATGATTTAACACTTTTATTTGTCCCATTTGACATGTGAAAAATATTTGGAAATATTTTAATTAACAATTTATTCACTTACTTGATTTCAAAATATTTTAAAACAAATTATGTTTTAATGTATTAAACAAATGTACCTTCTGTTTAAGCAGTAATGATATCTACAAAAAATTGTATATTCTTATCATATATATATATATAATGTCAATAAAGAAAGTGTTGCAGTAAAATGTTTAAATAATAAATTATGTTTCAAGTTTACTCACTATTTTAAAGTTTAAAATGATTTTTATTGAGTTTTTAAAAATATTCACATAATGAATTATGCATTTATTTTAACATTATACAGTATTTTGTATTTCTTTAAGGATTGAATTATAATAATCTCTTATATGGGTAATTTTCTTACAATGGAACATGTAACAAAAATAACAAATCAAGATACTTTTTTCAATCAATATATACCTAGAATATCAGTAAATTATTGCAAATTATTGCAAATTTTTAGGTAAATATTTATGTTCAAAAATGTTTATTTAAAACACTAACAATTTAAGAAAAGTAAAATCTATGTAATGTGTATAATTACTAATTGTTTCTTTTTAAGAATCACATTTAAAATAAATTTCTAACAATAGCTTATGCATGCAATGTTCAATGATTAAAGATGTTTTATTACTTGATTTGCAAAATAGTTATGTTGCTTATGGTAAGTATTTTTTTAAATTAGAATCATACATCATAGAAAATGTATTTAATTTGAGTAAACAGAAATTAAATTAAAAACAATTAAATTTTATTCCTGATCAAATAACTAAATAATCTTTAATAAATGAATAATGCATTTTGCTCTAAATTATATATTATACATAGCTGAACATCTATTATACATGTAAATTAAGTTATGATTCTAAAATGTAACAAATAGTAATGTGACAAACATGTTATGAGTCATTTGCAAATTTATTCTATTGTTAATACTTACTTTACATGATTTACATATATAAATTATTGAAGACCTCAGTGGCCAATCCTATTATGTGTATATTTTGAGATACCCTGTAAATAAATATACTTTAATGACTAAATTTGCTTTATACAAATTAATTTGATAGAAGTTAAACAATTACATGAATTTGAATTTTTGTCAGCTTGTAACACTAATGTATATAAAAAAAACAATAAATCAGTTACCCATATATAAGTGCATATATGAATAATGATAAAATCAAGTGTCCTATATTTTGTATTGAGGTAAAAAATATATTGAGAATTAAAAATTTAAAACCAATATATAATTTTTCCATAGAAATTAATCAATATATACATAAAGCATATATAAAGTAAAACAAATATCTATAGATTTTGCATAATCTTACATCCTAACTTTATAGAAGACACCAATACAGGGTGTCAAGCAGTTTCTAACAATTTTTTGCATGACTTTTGCAGGACTCTTGGGCAATTTAACAGGATATTATTTTCAAAAAATAGGTAGGTACTGAAAATAAAATATAATACAACTTAGACAAGACTATTTAGATAAAGAGATTAGCATATATTAAACAGTTAAATTGAAAATAGGGTGGTCAAAATCTATTAGGAGAAAACAGATTTGTCATAAATCTAACAGACCATACACTAAATCAGACTTGTCAAAGTTCACTTGAAAACTGGCCACCTACAGGTGCATGTTAGTATGTCAGGGGAGCCTATTTCCCTGCAGTCATAGTGACTGTGCTTAGCAATTAATTTTTTGCAGGTTGCATTGCAGTTTTGCATGACTTTTGTAGGTATTTTTATTTTGCATGACTTTTACAGGTTTTGCAAGTTGCTTGACACCCTGTCCCTTCATAGAAACAACTTTTAATGAACTCAACAGAAGATTTTCTGCCTTAGCAATCACCCCTTTAAAGCTAAGCTATATCTTCTTGTGCCTTCACTTGTTAAAGATATTGACCAACACAAATTTTATAATTAAATCTATATTGGTAAAAGATGTCAAATTGGCATATGAAGGTGACCTACATGACAGTAGTCTATTATCCCAAGAAATAGGTTTATAGAAAAATAAATGCAATTCTAATGCTATTTGTGATGTTCGATAAACATTATTAGGTGCATTAAAAAATGGTGATAAAGAACAATTTCATACAGTGTATACAATTTAGAGAATTGGGTGTACTCTTCCAATAACAAGTGCTACATGCAAGTGCAGTTTTTCAAAGTTGCATAGAATTCAATCTTATCATAGAGCATCAATGTTCTGTGATCAGTTGTCATCATTAGCTCTTAGGAATATTCATTATTTCCAAAAAGTTGATTACACTTAAGTTGCAAAAATTTTCACGAATCTGCATCCTTAAAAAATTGATTTAAATAATTTGTTCTATAATTAAAATTACCTCATGCATTTGGATTGATGTTGACTAACATTTTATAGACTTGTATACTATAATACATATACTGTAAATATTGATATAGGTATATAAATGTATGCATATATTTATCTTTAAGTCTTATTAAGATAAGACTGCCATATTATTCATTATGCATTAACTTTTACATGTATATTTTTGTTTATAACTCATTTAATGATCTTTCACTGTTTGTTAAATAACATTTTCAAACAATGAAATCATGAACATTTTATTTTAACTTAAGTAGTAATCTTGAAAACATACTAATAAATAATATACCAAAGACAGTTCTGCTGTACAAAATGACATCAAAATATCTAATGAAATATCAACATTAAAGACAATTCATCTATGATTATAAATTAAAATAATCATTTATTTTATCACTTTCATCCCTTATAACTATTTAATAATAACTGCAACATTAACCCCTTCTCTGTGGATGATTAAATGATTATAATTTATAATAATTTATAATTCAAAATCATTATGCCACTTTCATTATAAAAATACAACAGTATCTAAAGGGTCACAGCCCAATCATCTACTAAGGTTTCTACTAAATATCCTTGACAGTACACTTTATACATTTTGTATAATTTAATAAATCTATAATTAATATTATTATTTTGTTTGAAATAATATTAATAAAAAAAATTTAAAATATATTTAAAAAATTATAGTAATTTCTCAAACAAAATAACACATTCTAGAATAATCTCAACATTCATTTATATTCATTCTAATTACTAAAATCTGCTTGCATAGTCATAATACTTAGGTGATTGATATCGATAATATAGATTCTGCCCTCTCATAGAAAGCTGGCAACAGGCTTAATGGTATATATATAATTTAGATATGGTTGGTTAGGTATGATAGAGAGGAAGGAAAAACATTACAAACATTAGAAGCAAAATCCAAGCTTAAACAGTCACTATCATATACAGCAGGGTGGCCACACTAAATTGATAATAAAATTCGAGTATATTCGAGTATATTTCGAGTATATTTTGACAAAATTCGAGTATATGCTCATTGCTTTGAATTCATAAAAATGGCTGTTTTTGTAAGCTCAACACAAAATCAGATACTATAAAATAGGGTATTTTATCATATTTAACTATATTAAAC
>JAYRBW010044004.1:0-11526 GCA_036023295.1 Invenusta paracnida
TAAATTTATTCAAACATATTTTTAATAGTTTTATTTTCTCTAAAATGTCCGTTTTCACGAAAATTGGGTCAAAAACAGAAATGTTTCATATTCTTTAATATAGGCAATTAGTAAAATGGCTGTATCTCATGAGAAAACTTCTCTGGACAGGTTATATAATGCAATCATGAAATCTTTAGTATAAGACCTTTAAAATGATGTATAATAACCTTGGTTGCTCAAACTGTTACCAAAATACCCCTTGGCGGAAGGACTATAATTCATGCAGCTGGCAACCCTTATAACTAAATTCAGAACAGGCCAGTATTAAAGTTAATATGTGTATTAACTTATTAACACCATAACTGAACTAGGTGTTTGAAAATAAATCCATCTATCGAAAATAATTTAGAATAATATTGAAACGCAAAAGAAGGCATGTAATAATTATGGTTTGTATTAAAAAAGTTAAATAATTATGTCATAAATATACAACGTAACTAAATCAATGAGAGATTAAAATATAGTAGAATGTTTGGGATGTCTTTTAAAAAAGTGTAAAATAAAACCAATAGTAGAATCATACAAAACTACTGTTAAAATTCCAAATATTTTTCAGATGTTTTGGATTGTTGTTTTAATAAATAATCGTAAACATGATAAATTAAAGTATATAAGTATAGAATTAATTAAATAACAGGAACATACAAAAAATTGCATTTAAAATACAAAATAATGGTATGCGGAGAAATAAATATACAAATTAAGTGAACAATTCAGAGGTTTAATTATTAATTAGGACATGGGAGTTATAATCAGAGGTTACCTCGGGTGCACCCATCTCCGTAAGATGAGATAAAATATCGTTCTTTTTGCTTGGCTTAAAAGACCGAGCTTGTCATCAGCAACACAAGAGACTGAAAATCCAGCTAAGTGAAATTACTGCGAATGGTGTGTTGTCACAACTCTCCAGAATAGTGCTTACGTATCTCATTATACCGTTAGCAATTCTAACGAATTTAGCATACTTTGTAGACTTGTTCTTTTGATCCGAAGTGAAAATGTAATACTGAATTAGTATGTCTCGAGATCGTTTGTGTCCTCTGGTTGCATCCGTCGATTCAATTTTGATATCGACAAGTAGCTTAAGAGCATTGCGTCATGTTTTATCTTGTTGGCCTCCTCGTACAACCTCCCAGGACAGAAACTAATATCATCGGACGAAATGGCATTTACTAGGCAACTCAGAGTATTGGCGTGGTCGCATGTTACTGTCGAAAACTTGCCTCTTCCAGTATGGAAGATTTCTCTTAGATGAAGACACACTTTTTTTGTAGTTTACGATATTTTTTTATAATTACAACTCATATTGAACCGTCAAGAACTCTATTACTTATAATTGCAATGATTATAATTTAATATAATTAACGTACAATGGGAGTAAACAAATCTGTTAAGTGCATTTTGCCTCCAGGGCACAACCCTTTAATTACAATATCCAGTTCATGTGTGATTAAGTATTAATAATAGAAGAGGACCATACGAAATTCAATTTAATACTCTTACAATATCTGGAGTATTAATCCTTTGCTTTTTTATATCTGAAGCCGAGGGTGTTTGTCTAACAGGAACGGTAACTTTGGACGTCATTTTTAACTTGAATCGTTGCGTCCTAGACTACCAAAATTAAATTTGATATAGATATTATTTTTCAGATCATTTAAAACAATTAATCTAAATTACGCCTATTAAACTTAATTGTAGCTACTTACCTACATTAACCATTTAAAATATAATTTCCTGTAATTTATTTTACACATTAGTCTGTGTATACTTTTGCAAATAAGTTTACTGTCTTTTTGTTAACGTCACATATAATTTCAGAGAAGAACAAAGTAGATAGTATTAAAATATTTTAATTAAAATATTGCTTTTAAACCAGCAGGATGCGTTCCATAGATATTTGTTTATTTCATATACATAGATTATCTATCTGAAGAAATTGTATAAAATTTGAAGAAGTAAGATTGTGGTGAAAATATATTTATTTACTTTGTAGATTTTTTATTACCACTATAAAAAGACTACAGTTGTAAAATGTCCATAATAATAAAAAAAAAATTATTATACTACCTATCTAAATGAGTTAGCTGACAGTGGCCGATTCAGGGGGGGGGGGGTAACTAGGGTGGTTAGTAACCTCTCTTTGTGCAGAACAAAAAATATTGTTTTATCATTTTATAAATTTGATTAAATACTAATGGGTAAGAGTGGAAGCAGTCTCATATAGGTAATATCTAGGCGCAAATATTTATATCTATGCCCATCTTAACAATGTTATACACGGAGTAAGTTAGTAACAAATTAGTAGTCCAAAGAGATTCAAGACAATTCAGAAGCGAACTATAAAAAATACTTCAAATTTGTGTTTGACAGCGTTTTAATGTGTGCAAACCAAGCAATTAGCTTACAAGGTGCTTGTGAAAATAAGAAATTGGCCTCTTCCAAGATGTGGCATCTAGAAATTAAGGCAATTTTAATGGCATCATACGTTTGATTGTTAAATATAATGACACATTAGAAACACATTTCTGGAGGTGCTTAGAATGCGCATTACACCACTAAAACAATTCAAAATGAAGGTTTACAAACTGCTGCTGATTAATATGGTGTGTTCAGGCCCGTATTCACAGTCACTCCTTGAGCTTGAAGAAGACCTTGAACGTATATGGTTGTATACGTTGAAGGTCTCTTGAAGATATTTTTAGGATCTTAAGGAGATCTTGAGCGTATACAACCGTATATATTCAAGTTTTCTTGAAATTAAAGGAGCGACTATGAATCAACTGCGGCGCGACTCGAATCAACTGGCCACTTTTCTGTGCTTGGAGATGAAGTAACGTCCCAGGGTGAAGAAATTTTTTCTGCGTGCTTGAATGTCGTTGATATGTCTAATTCAAAAGCGCAAAAAAAAGAAATATGCATTGCTAGAATTTGTCTCATTAGAGAGAATAACAAGTGAAGCAATTGCAAAAAATATCCTTGCTACATTGAAGAAATACAATTTAACAATACAAAATTGCCGAGATCAATTATATGACACAACAGCAAGTATGTCGAGTATAAATTACGGTACTCAAGTAGTTTTTCTTCGAGAGGCCCCTGATGCCGTATATCAAGGAGGCATTCTACATAGTATTAATTTATCGATTTGTCATGCATGCAAAATTCCGGAAATAATAAATGTGATGGATTCTTGCAAAGAGGCCTTTCTTTTCTTTGACAACAGCCCAAAGCGTAGTAAATTTTTACAAACAATTATTGACTTGAATGCTCCCAGCATATCAGCACGTAAGATAAAAAATATATATCAAACAAGATCGGTGGAGCGGCATGATACCTTCGAAAACACGCACACTCTTTACGAGTATCTTGTTAAATGCTTTGAAATAATCTCTGAAAATTCAACTGGTGATGACACAGACGGGCAAAATTGGCAGTGGGATAGAGAAACTAGAACAAAGGCGAATGGACTCTATGCTGTCTTCTCAACTTTTCAACATCTTTTATCACTAGTATTAACAATGATACTTCTAGAACCAATGAGGCCTAGTGTCAAAATTGCAGGCTAAAAAGATTGACATCTACATAGCATGGAAAAAATTGATCAGGTGCATATCGATTATGCTGATCTGAGGTCAAACATTGACCAAAGGTTTCTTGATATATACTCAAAGATTACTAATCTAGCAAGCTCTTTAGCTATTGAGCCAAAGATAGGGTGACACGCACAAATGCAAATTCATACTAATAACAATCCTTCTGCCACTATTAGTGATTACTATAAATGTATGATCGCTATTCCATTCCTGGATGATATCACTTTGCAACTGCAAGATCGATTAGATGTTTCAAAGCGAGCTCACATTGAATTTTTAAGTGTAATACCAGAACTCATTACATGAGGTGACGTCGATATATCGTCGATACATTCTATTGTAGGTAAATGGGAGAATCGTATGCCATTTGCAATGTTCTTCGAGTCTGAACTATATCGCTGGCGAAAACATTGGGAACAGAAGAAAGTTGATGATATCAGTGCATGCAGCATACCTCAAAATGCTGATTCAGACTTTTTCCCTAACATAAGGTACTTGCTTCAGATCATTGCAGTTTAAGCATACGAAACTTCTGAGCCAGAAAGAACATTCAGTTGTGTTCGAAGGTTTCATACTTGGCTGAGATCATTCCTAGAAAACAAATCCACATCACCATACGGAAAAATCACCATTGTAGTCATTAAATATGGGACTATTGTTACACAGTTTCTTCTAGATGCATATGCTTTATTTTGGTGTAGTTAGAAGGATTTTAAACTTTTTTATTGGTGGTCCCACTTTATGCAAGCTTTCTTCTAGGAATGTGTGTCTTCTTTCAAAAGATTTTATTGAGATGGGCTCTCATTTACCTATTAAATTTAATCAACGACCAAGATCATTGAAAGACCTTGACAAATGGAAAGCTCTTGAATTTAGAATGTTTTGTTAAATGTTGGTCCCATTGTATTATCTAATTATGTAAAAATAAATTTGTATAATCAATGCATGCTAATACCATCTGGAATTTATTGCATTTCTTCTCATTATTTAAAATCTAAGAACAATTATGCAAAAAGATGTTTACGTGAGTTTGTTGATAAAGGGGATGGTCATGTTTGTTCCAATTTCATAACATACAATATGTATTCTTTAATACATATGTCAGATGAGTCTCTTTCAAATGGTCCATTAGATTGTTTTAGTTGTTTCTCCTTTGAAAATTGTTTAAAGTCTTTGAAAAAATTGGTATCTAACAATAAAAATCCTCTTGAACAAATAGGTCATAGATTGCATGAATTAGATCATTTTAAAGCTCTTTCCAATTTTTGAATTACACCATCTAAGTAACATTTCTCTGGTCAACTTCCTATTAATTTCAAAGGTTTACAATATAAAACAATTTTTTTTCTAGTAAAAAAGTTTCACTCAAAATTAAACATCCAGATAATTGTATTATATAAGAATTGTATATTTTCCTACTACGTAATTTTGTCTGCCAATGTACATTTCTATACTTACAATCCTATAGGGTCAATATCAGTAAAACATGAGCACATCCATTCTTTCTCCTAACTATATAGCCCAGATAAAATCAATTGTAATTAGGAATGTTGGATGGCAAATTACCACTTGTTATCTATTGTAATATTTTTTGTAGAGCATTTATTACGTACATATATATATATTTCATTGAATCCTAATTACAGAACCTATGTAATAATTACATGAATAAATATTTTAAATGTCTGTTGTATTTATTTCCCGAAATAAATAATCGTAGTTCATTTTACTAACAATTCTACAATGTGATTTTTTTCAATATCATTAGACATTTACCATGATAGATCTTGTATTTATTTTAATAAAACTAATAATTCTAGATCTACATTGTTATATATTGCTTCAAAAATTGTTTTCACAAAACTAATTTATATACTACTTGTGTTATATATACATATATAGTAAAACAATTTTAGGTAGTCTCCTGGATGACTAGAAAAAAGGCGTTATCCGCGAGCAAAAATGACCTATAAGCGACACTTTCTATGGTCATTTTTGATCCTTTGATTGACTATTTTTTGTAAGTTAAAAAGACGTCATTTTGTTTGCTGAGCCATACAGACGTGCATGCCGGCTTGCTGAACTTATCGATTTTTAATTGAACAAATTATGAAAACAAATCAACATTTTGTATTATTTTTCATGATGAGTGAAGCTGAAGAAGTAGTGAAGAAGAATCGGTCATATGTTAATGAATTCCTGATTAGTTAATTACGTAATTAATTAATTATTAGGAATTTTAAATTACCAAATGGAGTAATATAGGCTTACTTAGATGTATGACTTTTCCAAAAACAATGTTTTAGAACTTTGAGTATTACATTCACCATTATGCATCCAAAGGGTTGTTATATCCATACATGCGAAGTCTCAAACTCTACTCAACTGTGCACTTGAAAAATTATAAAGGAAGGCTCCTCTCCATCCAGAGCAAAAGAGTCCATCCAGTAAAAATGTAGAGATGTTTTTGGAGATCTTTGAATGTTTAAAGATCAATTAAGATTTTAAAAATTCATGCGATTTAAAATGTTTAAATATGAATTTGTGACTTATTATCTAGAATGTCAATAACTTTCTGAATTATAACGGGTTGGTTACCTTAACACCTTTGATATAAAAAAACATCATAAAAACTATTATTTGTTAACATTTTACGTCTACCATTATTGTGTAAAATAAAATATAAAATCTGGTAAATTGTCTCAGTAACCAATACAGGAAAGTTTTTAATAATGAAAGTATGTTAATTTGTAAGATGAGAAATATTAATCATTGAAGTCAAAAATTATTGCATCAAAAATTATAGATATACAGCAGTGAACGAAAGAAGTGTAATTATACTAACTAGTTTGTAATGTAAGACTAAAATATTTTAAAATATAACTCATGGCTATAAAGCTAAAACAAATCTGGGATTTATTATATATCATACCATTTAGTATACAGACTAAACTATATATATAGGTATATTGTTTTAAGCAACTAACAATGCATTTACGAGTAAGCTGACATTCTTTCTAGCAAAATTTTACGTAAAATTTTTGGTATTATATAATTGTGAACTATACCCTATGTACATGTTTTTAGTCTAATAAATATTTACATAAAATGAAACACTATTAACTAAGTGATATAAAATAGGTATATGTATTGTAAATGAATTTTGCATGTTTAAATATTCAATTCAATTATGTTAAATCTATTATATATTTAAATATTTTATATATAGATTAATTTAATTTTCGGACAAATCGATTTATAAATTAACGCAGTATAGGTACTAGTATAATAAAAAAGGATATCTGGATTGTAATAAAAAAAATCAAACACAGAGTCTTCAGATACTTAAATTTGTATATTGCAAACGTTTCGCATTACGACTTCCTCAGTGCACAACAAATATAAAACTGTAATACAGGTAAATAAAATACTATAGTGTTTACTACAATATATAAACATCGTTCAGTAGGGAAATCCAACTAACCAGATAGTCTGATCTGAAAACATGAAAAGTCAGTACATAGAGTGCGTAATAAATACGAGAGAACAAGAAAACGAATCAATGTTGCATAACACAATCCAAATGAAGACCAATACATCATTCATCAGAGTATTTTTCCTGGCTTTTGATATGTAAATAACCTAGACAACTCTCCTTTTTTACTCTTGTGTTAAATTACTATGTAGAATTCTCCAGGTTATTGATTGTAACATATTCGTTACGGAGTGGTTACTGTTAAAATGATCGTAAATAGCGCCTCTTGGTATAGACAGTGCTCTCTAAGTCGCATGTTGATCGGTCTGCCCGTCTCTTCAATATAAAGTTATCCACAAATTTTGCGGGTGATTTCATATATGATGCTTTTGGTGTTACATTTGTTTTTTTGTGTCACGTTGTTGACAATGATATTCTTTACCTAGAGGGGTGCAGTAATTTTCTCATAGATCTTCCAGTGTCGAACCATAAGCGGACACTGTTTTTTAGGCCTGTCCTGTGTATGACGTCCATGCACTTTATTTTAGCCTGTTCGGATGTATAGGGGCACTTCACGTAGATGTAGTCTTTGTTGCGAACTGGAGGTTCCAATGTTTGAACCTCTTATGGACCTTATTCAGGATGCGCGACGAGTAACCATTGTTCTTAAGTCTGCTCCTTCATATTATATTCGTATTGCATCCATGCAAAAACAAACAATTACTATAAAGATACAAAATTTTGTGTATATTGCTATGTTTTGTTGAGTAAAAAACAATTGCCCAATAGACGAAATGATATACTTGGAATCGGCCAAATGCTGTGTAGCGTTTTTAAAAATATATGACGCATAGGCGAAACACTATCTATAGTCATTGATTTCTATAAAATTAATAAAAATGTAATTAAATTAATTCGAATTTCTCCATAATCAATAATTTCCATAGCATTCAGCGTACAAATTTCTCATTAATTATCATATTTGTACGAGAATTGCATATATATATGTATTTCGTAAAAAAGTATTTTAGGTACAAGTGTTTTTATTAAGCTAAAATGTTCCAAAAAATTGTCAGTGTATTTCATATTTACAACGTATAAGTACATTAATAAAATATATAAATATATAAATAAAAAACCTTATTTAATCAGTTAGATATTGTCCTTTACGTTTAACAATGCATGGTTATAAAATCTGATGCCATCTTGGTCAGAGCGTCCGACATTCGCATATATTTGTGAAAAGAAGAAGTTGTTTTCAGAGAATTTTTTTTTAATTCTAATTTTTAAAACAACACCACATACTTTAATATCAATTGTGGATAGGTTTTCAATAACAATGATTATATTTTATAAATAGTTCAAAATAAATATAAATATTCAAATAATCATTGATTTATTAAAGTATCATATAACCTCACTGTCGTTAAAACATATACAACAGAAAGATACATTTTTCTTAGATATTTATATTTAACTATGTAAAAATACGAACTTTTTACGAAATTATCTATATTTCATTCACTTTAAAATAATGAATTCATGACATAGTTGTCCCATTTACATTTTGCATTGATCTATTATAATTTCAGTCTGCAACCTCTCATTGTCTTTTTGTCAACAGACGAATGAATGCATTGTTACTACTGATTCAACAATATCTTATATCTGTTTAAAATACCCTTATACTTCATTTGACTGATTCAGCTACCTCATATACATTTTTGGTATAGTTAAATTCAAATTAGATGTTATAAAGAATACATATATTTGGTCATAGAAAAGTTACGAAAGCTTCATATTCACAAATATTTGTATTTAATAATCACATAAAAATGCATCCTTGTATACCTCCCCCCCTTACTGTACATAGATAGTTTTAAATATACAAAAATTGAATACAACGTAGGGATATTTATTTGTATTTGGACTTCAAATTATAATTTATTATCCTCAGTCCACTTTGTTACTAAATATAAAAATGATTTATCCATTTCATAAAATAAAATTCTTTCACATTTATAATTGCAAATTAAAATAACCCTACTAGGTACTCAAAATAATAATAATGGTTTTTTTTTAAGAAAAATGTTATTAAAAAAAGTTGGAGGGACCCAAAAAATTTCTATCTAAATTTCATAATTAGAGGTCTTTTAATTTTTTCTCTGATTCTAGGGACCCGATTTTTAATTCTAGGTACCCGAATCGGGTCCCTAAAACACCTTAAAAAAACCCTGGATAACATAAATACTAATTAAAATAATGGCAATAATTCTTTATTTAACATGCTATACTACTGAAAGTAGTAATAATATTTAAACATGTTTTATTTATGAAAACAACGATTGAGTCAGTTTGAAAGTTGTATTGCGTTACTCTCTTTATAAATAATTTGATTACAAATTACTATTTCGGATTAATAAAAATGTAATATATATTGCTACCAACACTTTAAATAAGTGCAAACCATAAAGTTTACCAATTTATTTATGTTTTATCATTTTTTAAATAATATTATGCTGCATACAGTAATTAGTATATTTCAAAAATTGAATAATAATAACAATAAATAATAAATGTATATTTTGTTAATGACATTTAAAATTGGGAATCGTGTACATCGTTAGAGGGAAAGTAATAATTACACATTAAAAAACTGATAGAAATACATGGCAGCAAAACATTAAATGTAGGTCTCTTGTTGAATCTTGACTCGTTTTGTCAGAGTTTGAGTGGGTCTATCAGTGCGAGAAGATGGCTGGAGTAGTAAAAAAACAGTTTGTTGTCCTTGTTTTGGAGGATGTTGAGGTAGAGTTTGTCGGCAGCTTGGAGGCGACTAGACGTGAGAAAGAAAAAGTTGGTGCAGGTACAGGGAGGGTCCATTATTTCGAATCGACATAAGAGGCGGTGACTTATTCATCCTGTTATTTTGACAGATGAAGCGAAGATGTGTATGAATATGTTAAAATAAATAAACAATTGTTACTACTGGAATACAGATAATCCTTACCATGTTTATGCTCATTGGATGAAAGCATTTGTGGAGTTATGGTGTGGGCGGGATTTGTTCCCGTAAAATAATTGCTCCATTTTTCCTGCCGGACGGATCTGCTAGTGTTACGAGAGAAACTTACTTAAAACTTCTGAAAGACATTCCTGAAAAGTTATTACCATTCTTTCTGTATATATTGATATGAAAACAAGTTATTGGCAACAAGATGGTGCTTCTGTTCCTTTTAGATATTCTGTGAGAGATTAATTCTAATTCAGAAAGTCTACTGATCCGTTATTTGTCGATATGAACAATGTGTTAATGTGGATGGACATCATTTTGAGCAACTTCGTTGAACAAAAAGTTATTGTAACCCTTAACTTGATAATTCAATTTATAATGGTATAATTTATAAAAATGGTATACATATAATGTATGTATATATTTTACAGATAAATATATAATTAATGCATTAAATGGTTATTATATGTGTAACCATGAGTTGAAGTTGTAAGAAAGAGGGGGGTGGGGGGGAGAAGAAAAAATTTTGTCATAAAGAGTGATTTCGAATCTTTCAAAAAGTGGTGCTTGAACCAATTACCAGAAATACAGGAGAATCGTTGGGAATCAGTCCATTCTAAAAACATTATTCATTACACTAATGATTACTTCTCTAAACCTACCCAATTTTGGCTATACAAATGACTTGTTAATTGGTATGCTTAGATAAAATATCCATTTTTTAGTAAATTCGATAAACTAGATAAAAAATCGATGCGGCATTATCATTGATTTTAAGGAGTTTAAATTAGCGATTAAGTATCCATAACTTTATTAACGACATTCTTGTAAGCTGATTTAATAGAAAGATTTTTAAATATTGAAGTCATTATTATTAAAAAGGGTTTAATTGGTTTTATGTAATGTAATATCATGTATATACAATTCAATGCAATGCAATTCAATGGAGCATTAGAACACTTCTGCTGGCACATCCATAACTTATATAATTAACATAAATTATGCTAATTTTATATACATTTTGATTGGTTTTAAAATTTAATAAAAATCCTCATTTTAATAAGATTGATTTGGTGACATAGCATTTAACCTAGCCATATGTATTTCACCTATTTGTATTTCGACTATACGAATTTCACCCATGCGCATTTCCTCTATTCCAGTGCTCGAAATAAGGATTTTACCATCACTCGTCCGTTTATTGTTTTCTACTTGTCCGTATAGGATTTTTACTTGTCCGTAATAATTTTACCTGTCCGAGAGATAAAATGTTATATTAATTTTAAACGAAAGAGAAAACAAATTGTTTAGTTATACACATTTTTATTTAGCACCGAATTATATACATAGTTGCATATAATATAATATATACAATATAATTATAACTTCAAAATTGGCAT